>JAQIXL010000029.1:0-85222 GCA_034700245.1 Poikilolaimus oxycercus
CTTTGCCGACTCGCGAAAGGCTCGCTCCGCTCGCCTTTCGCTTCGCCGGCGCGCCCGCCGCTTCGCGGCGGACGCGGCAAAAGGGTTTGAAGCGAAAGGAATCGATTCCCTTCATGTATAGGGGATGAACCTGGGCTACTATCCCGACTATATGGTGGAAACTGCTTCTGCAGTCAACTTCAACTATACGCGTCCCTTTCCCATTGAATTGTTTACCGAAACAATGTCTGTAATGGCGACGCTGGCGTTTGGTTACACAGTGTATTTAATTGTCTATCACACGCCGTTGGAAATGCGCATGCATCGATGGTTTTTACTGCTTTACTTGGTAAATTTTCGGAGATTAAAAAAATATTTAGACGACGTCATATCTCTATGAAATGCAAATGTTTTGGCTTTGCAAAATTATCGTCTTTGCCCCGATTATGCTTTTTCAGACCAACGGGCTGCTTTCAACAGTCCTTCACGTTTCCGTTCAAACTCAAATAGTACGACTTTCAAAATTAAATGACGTCACTTCCAGAGTGTTTTCGTAGCAACAGTTTGTTTGATGGCCACCAGCATTACCGCTATCTTTTCTTATCGGCTTCAAGTTTGACTTTCATTTATAGTGAACATAAAAGCGTTTCAGGTTTTTATCGACGACAACTCACCACTAAAAATACCGCGAAGAGCGATGCCATGGCTTGCACTTGCAGCAACGACGATGCCAGCGTTACTCACAGCCATCCTCATCCATGCAGTTTTTCCAACAGATTGTGATATTCGATTTTTCATTGACGAAGTGGGCCTTGAATCAAATTTCAACACAAGTTTCAGATTGCACCAAATGCTGTGTTTCTTTACAAACAATCTAGCGGCCTTCTCACGATCGACGAATTTACGGCGCCTTCATTTGGCGTCATTGGATATTTGTTCGTGTGCACAGTTTTGGTTGCCGCCGCTGTAAGTCTTCAACTTTTGCTCAGTCTCTTCAGTTGGCGATTATCCTTGCAATTGCTACACTGCTGCTATTGAACTCAAAGTTTCGCCGGCACATCATGACAGACGCAATGCATCAAAGACATGTTCGGGTTTTGCGAAATATCGTCATCCTGGTTTGCCATTTCGGCCTAAATGAAACTCATCCTCGCCAGGTTTCACTGCCAACCATTTGCCTATTGCTACCGAGTCTCGTCTTCTTTTATGGAGTGATTCAACGACCTCACAAAAGCATTAGTGAGTTTCAATTTTTGACTAACAATAAGATCACATCGCAGAAGTTTCTTCTGATCATGTGAACAACGCGATCGCCTTGACATCCCTTCACGCACCTTGTGCGTGTGTTTTGACAATCTTACTGACGAGTGCCTATCGTCGTGCTGCCATTGCTTTTCTGGTGTCCGCATTAGGCGTAATGAAGAAGACTGCCACAACGCTTCACAGACGTTCGGCAAACAGCGTATCTTAAGGCGCATTGTCGAGCCTCAGCTGACCATCGATTTTTCCGATAAACGGCTTAAAAAAAGAAAACGTAGGCCTGCAAGTGAATTCTTATCCCAGATGCCAAACTGGACAGCACTAAAAAGACGACCATGTGTTAAATTTTCGCCCTGCTCAACGAAGATTCATCCTTCGAATATTGAACTTTTTCAGATTGCCGTGCTCGCTGAAGCTTCAAAATTTTAACGGGTGTGTGGCGTGTTCTGCCCTTACGTAGTCGAGATTCTGACGGGGAGACGAGCGGTGCAGCCGTCGTCTTGATAAGCTCGCATGTATCGTTGTTTGTGCCCGGTGCAGAGTCCGTCGCTCCGTGTTGTTTTGAGGGTTTTTGAAGACTTCACTCTTCTCTTCTTCTTGAGTAAATCTTGTTTGGTATCCATTTCGCGGTCTTGCAATGATGAGAATTGGACGTGAGAGTCTGCTGAACCTCATTTATTCGGGTGCCTCGTCGCCAGGCAACGCCACTACGAGTTGCCCTGCTTTGAATTCTTTTCTAAAGTGACAGAAAACTGATGATTTCTTCAATTTAAAGGCCCCAAGTAACGCCTGGTTTCAACGTTGTTGAAGAGCCATCTACAAAGCAGATGTGCCTGAACGTACATGATAGGCTGTTGCTCCCTCACTCTCAAGCTTTGAATATGCATTTCAACTAATTCGAATTCAAAAGACTCTTTCCTTCGCTATGTAACACTTCATTTTGATTCTCCTTCCTCTTCGTTCAAATTCAAGAATTCTCCTTTGTGTCTTGTGACGCTGCTTCACTCTCCACTCCGTACTCGTGTCTGCCTCTGGCCCATTTGGCAACAGGCAGAGAGATTAGAAGCAGACGAACAGCCGTAGAGTGCATCGGTACCCAACGTCCGCTTACTCGTTCTCTGCCCACTTGATCAAGGACGGAGAGACCCCAATAGAGATCCCCGTCAAAGCTGCTCTTATTCGAATTTGTTGGCTAACTCTCTGAGCGCAGCAAGATTTTAAAATGACTCTTTATTATTGGTTTCCTTTGACCCTCATGATTCCATTTGTTTCTCTTCTTACATCGAGGATGAAAGGTCTAGCCCGTAACTCATCATCTCACGATCTTCACGTCAATAGATTAGAAAGCAGTCGATGCGTCGTTTTCGCGTCGTTCTTTTAACGACACAAAAAGGCACAAACTGTCTGCAGGCGCCCTTTAGGGCTTCAAATGGGTGACTCCGTTGAGTTGGCAAAGCTTCAGGACAAAGACGAACGGGCGTGCCTTTACTGTCCTACATGCGACGAGCAACTTCTTCCGGAGGTTAAAAAGAGCTTTTCACTTGTGAACTTCATGTGTCAAATTTTACAGGAAAGCGGTGAAAATCACACTCATTCGAGGCACGAAAGTCTGCCTTCGAAGGAGCTTCTAGATAAGGATGATTCATTTCAACGTCCACGTGAGTATTGAAGAAAAACACAATTACATTTACAGCTAATGCGAATTTGTGGGGCAGAATACGAAGACGGTTGTCGCTAAGAACTCCCTTTAGATTGCTCGGCACGGCTGTCGGCACTTATCCAGCTGCGTTTCTTCTCGCAGGAATATTATTAGCGTGCTCGTCGGGTAAACGAATAGTTTCTGTTTTCATAAAGAAATCCTTTTCTTCGTTGGCTCAGGTCAAAACAGTATTTCAGCTGGCTTGGCCCGTATCAATCTTCGAGATCAAATTCGTGGTGGCTACACGCCACAGAACTCGATGTCTCGGTATGAAGGCGATGTTTATCGGGAGTTCCTCGGCACATCTGGCTAGGCTCTTCTTTGAGTAGTTGATGAGGAACTTAGGTAATCCTGCCTTCACAATGGTGATGCTGCGAGCCAAGGATGGCGGCTCTATGCATCGACTTCCTTATCTTAAAGATGTAAGCGACTTTGGGCTAGAATTCAACATCCACTAGGCAGCCGATATCATCGACTATATCGCTGATAACCTCACGGTGGAGTACGAGCAAAACCGCGTCGGATACTCGGATCTCTGTGGTCACTATTGCGGCATCAACATGGCTATTCGATATTTTTATGTGATCTTTGAAGTAATTCGATAACAGTTTGCAGCTGCTTCTCAACGCACGAACCCTAAATCCGACGGGTGGCACATCGTCAAAATTGACTTATCCAATCGCGACAATGTACGGTTTCGAGGTGAGAGACTTTTCTGCTCTGTCGAAGAATTAAATATTTTAGGCCAATCTAGCGCATTTATTCTACGGAGTTCGAATGAAATCCGCTGAGGAATGGGATAACATCACCGATATTGCTCATATTGAGGTTTCTTTCGATTATTAAAAAATGTTTCCAGCTGATTCTCGTGAATTTCCTTGGTGAAGTGAGCACCGATTTGGTGGAGCGACAATTTTCCGCGTGGGAAGTGGCCACCTTCAACTATTCCGAGAGTCGATCTCCTGACGAGCGCGTCGAGATGAACGTCGTCGGCATGGAAATCGTGAATCGTGAAATGATGAAGGACGGCGAGAAGATGTCGCCTTACTTTTCAATCGGTACACTTTTGTGGAGATTATAATTTGCCAGGATTTTCTTCTATGCTCGGCTTTGGCCTCACGACAATGCTGATATCTTCGTCGACATATGGAGCTTCCAAGTGGTTCGTGCTTTTCCATCACCTCGTAAGCCTACAGTTTCACGTTGATTATCGCTCTCGCATCATCAATGGTCCCTGTGACGTCGGTGATGACGACTCTCGGCGTGTGTTCCATCTTCGGGATGCGGATCAGTTCCTTGCTCCTCATTATGCCCTTCCTGATTATGGGCATCGGTTTGACTGCTTTTACGACGTCGTTACATATAAGTGCCGTGCAGGCGTTGACGACTCCTTCCTCATGACTCACGCTTGGCTTCGTGCTTCGGCGAGATGCAAATCGAAGAAAGAGTTAGTAAAAGCCTGAGAGTAGCATCAAATCTAGGCGAATGATTGCCGTTTTTAAAGAAGCTGGGCCTTCGATCACCATTACGACACTGACCAATGTGATCACCTTTGGAATCGGCTCGCTGACGCCAACTCCAGGTTCGATAGTATTGGTACAACATGCGATTTTTTTAGAAATTGCCCTGTTTTGTTTCGGGACAGCTGTCGCAATCGCGTTTGCGTACGTCTTCACGTTGCTGCTCTTCGGCCCAATTCTCTATTTCGCGACAAGGGAAAAGTCTATGAAAACCAAACGCTCTGCTTGGCAGAAGAACGTTTGTATGGGCCAAGTTCAATTTAAATCACACAGACCGACAAGTCACTCCGTGGCGTTCTGGAACGCTACAGTCACCTTGTTGAGCATCGCGGCTTTGCTGTGTGTTTATTTGTTCTCTGTTTGATTTATTGGTATTTTTTGAAATGAAATGCATATGCTTAAGGTACCTAGCCGCTGTGGGTGTTACAAAAATTTCTGCACGACTTGACACAATCAAAATCCTACCCAAGGACTCGAAGATTGTGCCATCAAATCTGCTTATCCAAGACTATAGTAAGACCATTTTATAACAATAAAATTTTTTTCCAGTGTGGAAGGAGTACTATGCAATGACCGTGATTGTGAACAACCCACCAGACATTCGAGACATGCTTCAATTGCAGGAATTCAATCACATGCTTGACGACTTTGAAGCCATTCCGACTTGCCGAGGTCTGGCGGCGAAGCTAGCAAACGAGGCCGTCTTTAGGAAAAGACTTTACAATTCTGTGGCTACGTCGTTACAAGGAATATCTAGCCTCTTTCCAACTTTCAAAATCAAATGCTACAGGAGAGTTGGTGTCAACTCACGAGAGGGTGAATTTGCTTTGATCGATCAAAAGATTTCTGCAGCTCGATACAGGTCTCGACTACGATCGTCTCGAGGGATTCTTGTCCAGTCTGCTTTATAAGCACTTTTCACCACTCGTCAAACGTAATAACACGCTAAGGTTTGTTCAGTAAAAGTGTTTCTCCTACGAAAACACTTCAGTCCACCAGTCACGGCTTTCTCCTTCGTAGTCGTCTACACGAACACAACCACCTGGGATGCCATCATTGACCTGACACTCAAGTATTATTTTTCAAAAAAATGAATCGGGAGTTTAGATGCCGATCAATTGCTGCTTCGTACCCAAGTATGAACGTAACGATTTGGGAATCAAACACCATTTTCGTTGATCAAATGCTTGGTCTCAAGATGCTTACGGCAAAGGTTTGTATTTTGCAAAAGTGGGCAGTTTTTGCATTGCAGAGTGTATTCTGGACACTAATCTGCATGGGCATCATCTGTCTTGTCTTCATTCAAAACCTTGTCACGGTGGCTGCGGCTGTGCTGGCAATCGCTTCGATTTCACTGGGCACCCTCGGAGGTCTCTCGTGGTGGGGCTTGGACCTGGATCCAATGTCTCTCGCCGCCATTCTCATGACCATTGGCTTTAGCGTCGACTACACCTCCCACGTTTGCTATCACTATCAGGTTCAAATCTCGATCAACGCAATATTTTTTATCGTTTTAGATTCCATATCGTTCAGAGCTCGTCGATGGTCAAATGGTTGAGATTCCACTGAAAACCGTTCATAAGCGTCTTGTGAACACCTTGAGTCAAGTGGCGTGGCCAACATTGCAAGGCGGACTTTCAACGGTCCTCTGCGTTGCGCCCCTCGTCTTCTTAGAAGTTCGTTTTACTTATTTTGAAAGTTTATTTTCTCGCAGACATACACACCGATGGTGTTCTTCAAGACAATATCAATCATCGTCGTTCTAGGTCTTCTGCATGGACTCGTCCTCCTTCCCACTTTCTTTGCACAACTTCCCATTTCTTGGATTTAGCTGCCAATTCTAGAAATTATTTCTCGCTGCACATCCTGAAAAAAAAATCACAGTAAAAATGTTGATCATTACCATTTGACATTACTAGAGTTCGCAATCGGTTAGAAAAAATCGGTTAATCGGTTTAACCGGTTACAAAGTGAACCGGTTTTCGGTTATTTCGGTTAGAGTCTGAAGTGGATATTTCGAAGGTTACAAAGCTTTACGTCGCCATTAATGTCTTCACTTTCAACAAATTCAACAATCGCCGAGGAGGAGGAGCGAGACAACCAGTGGCTTCGAGGGAGCACCTGACCAGAACTAGCATGAAAGCTGACAGTTTACGGTTGTATTTTGCCATATGGCATCTTTTTTTCGGTAGAATGCCTTTCACATTAACAGAGGTGAAGCTCCCTCAAAGCCACAGGTTGTCTCGCTCCTCCTCCTCGGCGAGGAGTACCTCTCTCGCCCCTTTCCACTTTCCACTCATCGTGAATCTTCTTTCTTAGCAAGAAGAGAACTTCCCAGAGTAATTTCGGTACTGGGAATGGATTCCCACTACCCGTTTTAGTCGGTGAGCACTAGTTCAGCCTCAAACGGCGGCAGTTCTACGCTTTCCCGGCCGCTGCCACAGGTCAATGGGCCTTCCAAGGACGAAGTAGTCCAAGTTAACGTTTCGAAAGCACCTCAAGCCAACATAAACGGCTCGACTGGACTGACAAACATCTAATAACACGAAACAGTAAAGCAACAAAAAGAACAAAAGACAAAACCGGTGAAGGGGATCGAACCCGAGAGGTCTAGCGGGGAAGCCATTTTGAGAAAATGAGAAAATGAGAAAATGAGCCGTCGAAAATGAGAAAATGAGAAAATGAGCCGAGGTCTGGAACAGACCCAATGTGCGTTGAAGGATCTCCCTTAGGGTTGTCTCACCTTTGCATGCACCCGTCCCTCTCTCTCTCCTCTTCGCTCCCAAAGTTCGCGAGACAGACGGACAGCCACACACGCGTTCCCGAATTAGACACGCACCGGCCGTATGGACAAGGAATTAGCTCACGAAATCTTCCTTCCTTAACACATTAACGACGCTTTCCGTTCGGCTTTCCCTAATAGGTTCACGAGGAGGAGGGAGGGAGGGCCTTGAGTAATCGTCGCGGTGGACATTTTTCTAGCGAACCCCAATCTCTTCGACAGATCGACCTCACTGCCAGACACTTACCTTCGTTCACCGAGAATTGATAGGAGATCGTGAGGTTCGGCCAGAAAGAGCTTGGCGTAGGTTGGGCTTGACGAATCTCGCGCCCTCCTGAAGGACTTTCTCTCCTTTCCACGCCGCAACGCACTTGATTCCCTCAACAGAGATTCGGCTTGATCGAGAGTGAGAATGATGTCGTTCTCAAAAACTTGGTCCCAGAGCGCCCGATTGACGCTGGCCTCGGTGCCATCATCAAAAGGAACAGCGGCCGCTTCTTGCTTGATCGCGGCTGGGTTCTACAAATTATCCAATTCCTCATGATCAGAAGGCATACGTAGTCGTGACCGAACTTTCTCGCTGACCGTCTGTAGAACTCTGTGAGGAGCTCTTTCACTTGCGCATAGTCGTTGACCACATCATTGGCCACTTCCTGCAACGGCTTTTCAGTGATGGGTTGGGGCACTTTCGGAATGTGGACCATCTCGTGTCATGTTTGTTTTGACAAATGCGTGACCAGGAAGGTCGTCCGAATCGCCCGCCGCCCCGTGGGGGTCGTGTAGCGCCGTCGCGCGAGAGAGATGGGACATACGAGGAGGAGGCGACAGAGAGAGTTGCCTGTCTCGCTCACCCTGACCTTTTTTAACCGCTCGCGCGTTACTCGGGAACAGCCGCGAGCGCTAGAAGCCAATGAGGTCACCCACCAAACCAGGGACGCCATCGCCATCGACGTCCTGTTAACCTTCTGTGTGGGAAGACACACAGGCGTGTCTGTCTCGAACTCCGTCCCATGCATAACGACTCAGCCATTAACCCTCAAAATGTTTCCTTCAGGAGAACCGAATTTGTTCCGAAAAAATTCGATGCTCCGCAAATCTTTTCTTTTTGCGAAGTTGGGTTTCAGGGGTTACCACTAATATTTCGACACTTGAAACAGATTACTTGCCTGACTGAGACTCGCGCCGATACACCAGCACAAAACGAAAACTGTAGGTCCTACCCGCATCCTAAAACGTTTAGAATTAAAACTTTTTGTGACATTAGAAGTAAAACAAGTGCAGTTCAAGACAGACGATGAGACCAATGGAAAGAAGGGGGAGACAGAGAGCGCGATTGACCTAAGTAGGTCCGAAAGGAGAGCACGTGGTCGTTCAGATTTAGAAGATTTATTGCCACAGAGATTCTAAAGCCGTTCGTCAAGGTCTTAGGCAAATACGTTGGAAGCCAGACTACGTACATTTGTAAGAAAGCATCTGAGAAAGGGTCCAGAATGGCCTAATGTAGAGACAATGTCGGCCGAGGCTGAAGAACTCGGCGTTTTCAGGGCCTTCGACTCCGCCCTTTGCGACCCCCACCGGTCATCGCTGCTGTCTCTCCTCCGTGCACAGGATGTCCAACCTTGAGGGCACAGGTGACAGTCATTGTGATTAATCTCACAAGAGGAAAAGAGTTTCAGCAAGTGTCAAAAGCTAAAAGGCTTCGATAACCAAAGTTGCAGTGAAGATCTCGCCTAAATCAACAGGCCATGGCGAGGTCGAGGACCGCGATGACACCGTCAAGGCTAAAGAGGAAAGTTTAAGGGACGCCGTGCCCTCGACGTCTTTTCAATGGCGCCAATTCTCCACAGACATTGGACCAGACAAACACGCAAATTTTTCTCCTAGAGTCAATCTTCCAAGGACTGTCTTTTGCGAACCGAAATTACTTTCCTCGACGAGGTTTAGGGAGGCTAATCTTCATTGGAACGGAAGAAGGGAGCATTACAGTCTGAGTTCACTAGACTGTGTGCAGTCCTCGTTTGACCTCTCGTATTGACCACCTTGCTTGATGGTAACATTGGATACTTTTGCCGTCACATGCATTGATGTAGTGTTTTGAGGAATGCAATGCCATTAAAAACGGGGAAAAATAATTTAATAAATGCATTCGTTTGTTTCTCATTATGAGAGCACCGTTGGCGATAAAACATCGGCGTTAAGCAGTCCCGGACTGAGGAACTGCGGTGAGAGTACGGCTGGCGAGAGGATGGGGCCTCCGAGTGCCATCGGCGATAGAATGTCCGGTGAAAGGACCCACGGTGAAAGGATTAACTGCAAGTGAAAAGACTCTCTTCTTGTCGAGGTCTCGCGTACCGGAGAGAGGAGGAAGGGATTGAGAATGTTCGGCGAGAGGACGTACGGCGTGAGGATGTAGGGCACCATGAGACCGGGCGAGAGGATGTTCGGACCGAGGACGAAGGGTGAAAGGATCAGCACGTTGAAGATCATCGGCGAGAGGATGGGCGGACTGCAAGGCTCAATGGTCATGGTCGTCGTCCTGCCTCAAAACGGTTGGCGACAGGACCGAAGGTGAGAAGAGCGATGGGGAGAGGATGATGGGTCCGAGGACAACCGGCTAGAACAAATGCTAACAAGGAAGGCAGCAATGATGACCTCGAGAATCGGCGGCTTGAACATGAAGGGCTCGAGGATGATGGGCTCGCCCACGAGAAGATCCTTCATACGTTTCTGGGAAAAGAGATCTCCACGAGCCATCGCCTGCACAAGACGACGCTCACGATCTGCTCGTTTATGCTCTCTCCTAGAAGACACCTGATCAAGTGACGAAGCTACCTGTAGCGCTTGGACCAGTTCTTGACTCTTGGCAGGTCGTCCGACGTTGAGGACTCGAGAAATTTCCCTGAACATCATCAATGGCTTACTCAGCAAACCTTCGGATCCATAAAGCAAATCAAATTGCTTCGAGTTGAGGTGGGAGAAGCCATAGCGCTCAATTTCATCCTTTTGACGTGACGTTGACATTGTTTGAAGTTCATGGAAAGTCTGCCGAATTCCTTGAGAGCCTTGGTCTAACCTTGTTCATGTTCTCCTTAGAGTCTCGGACCATTCCGTCAAACGTATCGGGACTTAGTCCGCCGAATATTGATCTAAATGAAAGATGGATGAATGACTTCATGGGGCTTACTGGCCCGACACTCGTCCTTTGACAATGTCGACGGCGTTTTTCAATGCAGCGCCAGCACCTGAGGCATCGACCAAGAACGTGATCACGGCTTCCTAGAAAACGTTCGGAGGTGAGCCCAGTCAAACCTTGTCCTTCTCATCGAGTTTGGCCACTCCTAGAAGCTCCGGAATGGAAAGACCATTCTTCGCATCAGTGAGAGTGAAAACATCCGGTGAAAGAACATGAGAGGATCGATTCTTCGGAAACAAGCCGGCAAATCGAGGAGACAACACGCTCACATCGCCCTGTTCTAATGACTGAATATTCACAAGACTCACATGCTCAGCCACGTTCTTCTCACTGAAGAGATCTGCCTCGTCCTTCGAACGAAGCTTCTCCAATTCCATAAGATCTTTTTCCCAGTGTGACTCCTTGTCACCACGGATGATTTTTCCCAGGCCATCCATGAGCTTCTTCACGGTGAAATCGTCCTTGGCGTTCAGCGAATAGGGATACTTCGACAACTCACGGCGATTCTCTGGGCATTTACAGTATCAAACGGGTACTTACTGTCTTTGCCTGGACGCTCCATGAATTCTAGCACACAAGCAGCTTTTTGCTCAAGATTCGGGCTGTCGCCGAGCTTGTAGATGCAGTAATGGAGGCGGACTTTTTGTTCGAATGGAATTTCTCGCAGAACCTAATTGAAGTTATTGTTGCCAAATATAACGACCTTCTTATGAATGGCTCCTAGCGCTACTTCAAGCGTATGGAGGTACCACTTCATGTGGTAGGTCGTCATATCCTCATCAGCACGGATATCTAAGAACAAGAACTAAGCGAATAGACAACACTCACGTGACGGCAAGAAGACGACAAGAGCAAGGAGGTAGACCAGAGACATGGACAGTCTATGAATGACAGACGAGCAGCAAGGGAAAAGTGAAAGTCTCGCGGAACTATCCTTTTATATCGTCTCACTGTCACTCCCTCTACACCCCCTCGCCAGATTATTCGTCGACCGTTGAACCGTCGGCTCGCCTCGCATCCTCCCGTCGTCGCCCTACTTCCTTTTTGTTGGTATTCGATCCTCTGTAGGATAAAATGTATCAAACCGGCCCAGACATGTCTCGTTATAGTCATTGCCAGGAAATACTCTAGTATTAGACGTTTCAGCAAGCTGTGGTCAAGAACGTAGCTGAAAGATGCAATTTCCGTGCGGCGGAGAACTTAGGATGTCGAATAAAAAAAACAGCTCGCCGTTTGAATTTTCGAGCCTTCTTTGCACGTTCTTCCACTCTTTGTCTAGTGCAGGTGTGAAGATTTAACACTTTCTAGTTATTTATTCGTAGTTTTTGCGTCTTTTTGTTCTCTCTTCTAGGATGCTATCTCTTAATGTCTCTAGTTTGTCTCTAGTATGCGCGTTGACGTTCAGTTGAATAGCCCAGACGAGTTTTTTTTGCCGCCTCCTTGTCCGTTCACTGTCAAGTCATGTCGAATCCTATTGTCAGACTTTCAGAGAAGAGGCTTGCACGTCATTGGAAATGGCGGTAGCCAATCATGGGAAGACCCGTGTTGCCTACTACTATGACGGTGAGCTCCCTTAACTGTGCAATCATGAGTGATGTCGGCAACTAATTCTGACGTGTCTTGTCTTATAGGCGACGTCGGCAATTACTATTATGGTCAGGGCCATCCAATGAAGCCGCATCGCATACGCATGACACACAACCTGCTTCTCAACTATGGACTGTACCGCAAGATGGAGATCTTTGTGAGTTGTCTCAATCCCTCCCCAGCATGAAAGTTCAGCGCCCTCCACCCGCATCAATGCTCGAGATGACCAAATATCACAGCGACGACTACATGAATTTCCTCAAGAATATTCGAACAGACAACATCTCTGACTACAGTCGTGAGATGCTCCAGTTCAATGTCGGAGAGGACTGTCCCGTCTTCGATGGTGTCTACGAGTTCTGTCAACTCTCTTGCGGAGGCTCACTCGGTTCGAGAAATGCTCTCTTTTTAGTAAAACGTATGACTCAGGTGCCGCCGCTCGACTAAATGCCCAGAAAGCCGACATAGCCATCAACTGGATGGGCGGTCTGCATCACGCGAAAAAGAGCGAGGCGTCAGGTTTTTGCTACACAAATGATATAGTGCTTGCGATTCTTGAACTCCTCAAGCGTCATCAGGTAATTGCTTTTGCTTTAGTGTGTTTTCATAGGTATCGTATAGTTCTCATTTTTTTACTGGTTTAGCGTGTTCTGTACGTCGATGTAGACATCCACCACGGTGATGGCGTCGAAGAAGCGTTCTACACTACCGACAGAGTTATGACAGTCTCATTTCACAAATACGGCGAGTACTTCCCTGGAACAGGAGACCTCAGAGACCTCGGTGCGGCTAAGGTTGGGCTGATCTAGGATAAGAAGACGTTTCAGGGCCAATACTACGCACTCAACTTTCCTCTTCGCGATGGAATCGACGACGATACTTACCAACGGATGTTCGTCCCAGTCATGGAACGAGTGATGACGGCATACCAGCCCAATGCCATCGTCCTTCAATGTGGTGCCGACTCTCTAGCTGGAGATCGTCTTGGTTGCTTCAATCTTACACTGAAAGGTTTCCTTCAACGTTCAGAATGAGATCTTTAGGTCACGGAAAATGTGCTTCATTCTTGAAGAAATACAATGTGCCACTGCTACTCGTCGGTGGCGGCGGCTACACGATTCGCAATGTGTCTCGGTGCTGGACATACGAGACCTCGATCGCTCTCGATACTGAAATAGCCAATGGTGAGAGGCGACGCGAAGGAGATTGTCCTAGAACTGCCTTACAACGACTACTACGAGTACTTTTCGCCGGACTTCAAGCTTCACATCACACCGTCTAACATGACGAATCACAATACAAACGATTACTTAGAGAAAATTCAGGTTCACAGGCACTTCAAGCTCAATCTCAAATTTCAGGCTCGCATATTGGAGAACCTCAGAATGATGGGTTCAGCTCCATCGGTACAGATGCGTCCACTCGAAGATGCCGCTGTCGAGATCGAAGACAGAACCCTCCTCGAAGATATGGCTGATCCAAATGTTCGTGAGCCTCAGATCATCAGGGACAGACAAGTATGCTCTCACAAATGGTTAGGATTTTCTCAGGTGGAAGACCCAGGAGAGTTCTTCGATGAACGAGAACCAAGCCGCAACCAATCGACTGGAGAGGGTCCCTCTAACAAGCGAAGACGCATGATGGACGACGATAAAGGAGAAGAAGAAGTCGTCCCTCACAAGAATCGCCTACTCTTGGACTCAAAAGCCTGCTCGGCAGCTGCGGCGGAGGATCTGAACGAAGCAGATCCTCAAGAAAGTGTGAAGAAGGAAAGGCCTGATCAGTGATGTCTTTGTTGTGTTAAACTCCGTGCATTAGCTGCAACTCCTCAAGTTCATTTCACTCAGTCAACCTCATTCTACTTGCAAAGCATTCATTTAGCCAACAGTATCTAAAATTGAAGTTCAAATGGCGATCTCTTTGCTCTCATTTTTCCAGTGCTGAGGTTCGTGTTTGGAGCATTTTTCTTCATTCATCCTCCTACGGACGACACACTTTGATTGTAGTTAGACCACGTGGATAAAAAGGCTTTTTGATGGTTTGTTCTTGTGTGTTACAGTTTTTCCATGAGGTAAGTGGCGAGGAGCAGTGCACGAGTCGTGGTAGAATTGCAGGTTGCCACTGTCATTTCACCCCGCTTTCTCTTCATAGCTCGCACTTGCGTCGATGGTCTCCACGCCGACCTCCACGCCCTTCCCTCCGTTTCCCACAATCACAATCGAGAATGGACAGAGCATTCCGTCTATTTGGGCCTGGCCAGGTCTGACGCCACAATCGTTGAACTTCGCCTATGAACGCCCTCAAGGAGTAGTAATCTTAACGCAGACAACGTCCACTCTTACGTTTTGTCTAACGTGCTTGGTGCTCTATATGGTTGTCTTTAAAAGCCCTCATGAACTCAACATTCACCGATGGCTCATCTTGCTCTATGTGGTAGGTGGGTAATTTGAGATGTGATCCTTTAGTTTGCATCCTTTCTGTATGACTCTCAAATGTTCCTTCTGTCGAAGCTGGTCATTTTTGCACCTCTCGTTATGTTTAAGACCGAGGGACCGCTGTCGACAGCTTTCAACATTCCAGCGAGATATCAAATTGTGCGAATGGGCTCTCGTCACTGTACTCAATTTAGGCAGTCCTGATAGCCACTACGTGCCTTATGGCGACCAGCGCCGCTTCCATCTTCTATTTCCGCTTCTATGCAAGTGTACTCGAATAGATGCAAATGACTTTAGGTTGTCCTCAAACTCAATACGTGGTTCAATGTTCCAACAAAACGTGTACTGGGAGGCCTTGTTGCATTCAACGTTTTGCCACCTTTGACCACGGCATATCTCCTGAATACGGTGTCGCCCAATGATGATCAAATGCGTGCCTTCCTTGAGCAGGCAAAGATATCTATGATCAACACCTTGACTTAGGCGTACCCGACCGCGTTGTTTCTCCTCAACTCCACATGCGGTGTGACGTCCTTCAATGAGTACACCAGTCCTTCGTTTGCTGTTATTGGCTTTGTTTTTGTTACTGTGATAATTGGCGCCATCGTGGTTTGCTCATACTTCTTCATGCACTTCTTCTGTTTGCTTAGCTCACATTCATCTTCGTCGCATTTGCCCTCTACAATTTGAACATGAATCTGAAGAGGCACGCGCTCACTAAAAACACTCATCGTCGACATGTGGCGCTAGTCCGCAATCTTATCATTTTGGTACAAAATGTTTTTGTCGGTTTTTGATCTTGTTCAGATCGTCATACCATCGATGATTCTGATTCCAGCTGTGATTGTCCTTTTCCATGCAACGATCCAACGCCCAATACGCGTTATGGGCAAGTTGACAACAAGTTCCCCAACACGAATTTTCAGAGAGGGTAAACGTTGCTCTTTCACTAACTTGTCTTCATGCTCCATGTGCCTGCATTCTTACAATTCTCTTGACGGCTGCTTATAGACGAGCTGCTATCGACATGTTCTATCAAATGCGAAGAAGAATCCACGGGTTAGCACACGTTGGCCCGGAACGAAAGACTAGAATTGAGCCACATGAAGAGCCCAAATAAAGCAAATCAGATGAACTTCTGTCGCATGAAATCATGCGATCATTCTCGCTAACCCTCGAAATAAATTATTTGTAAATTCGGTCCATTTCGACAGTTTATCAGTCGGTTTGAGAAACGGGCCCTTGTTTTCAACTGTTTGCTGTGAAATCAGTCGGTTCGTACTTGCCTTATTCATATTTATGAGCATGACCCGCCATACAGACGGACGCGCCCATAAGCGTTTTCCTCGACGTCGAAACGACAGAGACTTGTATTCGCATGTCGTTGCAGGCGACAACCATCGTCATCAGGCTCTGTCATGTTATGTTTCAGACTTGAGTGCATTTTACTGTTGTCGACTGTTGAAGCTTCTTTCGTATCAAGATAGTGTAGCTTCGGTTGCAGGACGATCAATGGTTGATCGACCTTTTGTTCTCTGTACACGAGAATAATGGAAACTCAACGAGGACGCATTTTGAGAACCACTTCGCTTATATTTCATCGCAATTGACCAAAGGCAAGAAAAGTAAGTGTATTTCAACTGTATCTGGAATTTCAGTTCAAATCACAATCCGAAAAATCCGGATGGAGACTAATACAACAAAACGGTTGGAGGCAAAGCCTGCAATCTTAAGGATGACCACTGAAATGAAGAACAAGAACTCGATTACAGAAATAAAACATTTTTGCTTATGGAACGCCCGAAAGAGTGAGTAGTCATGTGGATGGCGACAATACACGCGGATTCCTACAAAGCCAGAGATCGTCTTTCAGATTCCGGAGCCTCGATGGTGCCCACAGCGTGTTCGTCTGAGCTCATCCACGACTGCAGCACAACAAGGAAGCAAGCATCATTTTTCTTATTGTTAGAAGGGTCACCGTCAAGCACAACCTGATCTCTTCTTCTGCTAGGTTCAATACATCATGGCCTACCTGTCATTAGTCTTGAAGCGCCCCGATGGCGTTAGCATGTATAGGGCAGGCGGCGACAGGGGGTAATCCTTTTTCTTGGACTTGTCGCGTGGCGTGACGTCTTTCAACGAGTATGCCGTCATCGGCTTTATGTTCGTATGCGTCATCTGCGGTGCCATTCTTGCATATTTCACTCATCACTTTCACTTAACTTTTTTACGTGAAGAGTTCTTTAAATGTTTCGAGGATGACATGATGGAATAGTGAAGAAACGATTTTGAAAGCGACGAGCACTGACATAGTATAAAGACAGTCACAAGTGAAAGGAGCGAAGACTGAGAGACCGAACGAAGGGAACGACGACCACGAGTGTCAAGGTATAGACGACTCGACCCTCATAGGTACATCTCGTACATCTGGCGGTCGATGTTTTCCTTCTTGACGAAGAGCTGAACGACGAGCAAATCCTCCTTCTTTTGGCACACGGCTTTCTGTAGTAAAAGAATGAACAAAAAGATCGACTCCACAGACCATGACACTGGTCACGATGGAGAGGAGCTGAGCGAGCCGCGGTGCATAGTTCTCCTCTTCTCCTCGACTGACATAGTAAGCGTGAAGATCGCGAAAGATCTCGTCACGAACTCGATTTGAAATGTTGATAGTTTCCGTGTCAATTTGTGATGAGCCTGGATGCAACTCTCTTTGTTGTTGTCGCCTACCTGGATGCATCCAAAGCATGTAACCGGCAGCTGCAATAAACTCCTCAATCGAAGGCTTCAGACGGGCCACTGGTCGATAAATTCCGTTGAATAGAAGATAATTTGAAGCAGCGAACAGACTGCAATGGATTAACCTAATCATAAGACTAGAATGCTTGCTTTTCCAAGGCTTCGTCATCCATTGTCGGTACTTGGAAGATCTCCGAGGCATAGAGGCAGAGCTTCATTTCTTGTCCATTGACTTGTACGATCGTCTCAAGGGAGTCATGGCCATAATTGATCACGGTGTCAAATGCACGCTCTAACATTGCAAAGTGGATCCAGAAGTGCTTGAACATGATCCACTAAAGAAGGCATGACATCAAGTGCAAGCAAACATACTCTTTGGGTTGCCGGCAAGGTGATGAAGGGCTCAAAGGTTGTGACCATATCAGCAAAAAGATCCATCTCTTGTTTACTCAATTGAACGTAGATTTTCTCATTGTGATTAGCGCGACGTTGATTCTCTTCTACTGAGACATCTAGAACGACAACGATCATTTGTTAAGCCGACAAGTCGAACTTGGATCTCGCTTGATGAACCGATATTCACTGTGAACAAGCGGTCGTTTCTCGCGAATCCGCTGATAGCTGGAAATCATCCTTCCGAGAAGAGTCTCACTCTCACTCGTCTTGTAATACTTTGTCGCCTGCAAGAGCACAAAAAGTGTGCGGTCACTACATCGTATGCAAGGCTACCAGAGACCACACTTACAATTAGGACATTTCCCACCGACAGCACAAACATCTCTGATCACTGATCACTAATATCGACTTACGTATTCAAAAATGGCATTGACTCTTTGGAAGACTTGTCCCTCTTCAGGCGTAGGACCCATTTGAGGTAGAAACGAGGCGGGGGTTTGATTTGGTCGCGGTGGTCGGGTAACACTCTGCGAACTTGAGGCTGAACTCGGCGAGGTCTCTCTATCTCGTTTGAACGTGTCTCGATTCAGTTGAATTGCTGAAAACGATAACCATGATAACCTCAGGGCATAGAAACGACTTGCCTTCCTTCTTCATTCCGACGGCTAGGCACTTCTTTATTCGACACGCTCGGCACATGCACCGGACGGCTGAACTTTCTATGGAGCATTAAAATCGCTCACATTTGTCAATCGTGCATTGGTTTTCATAGCGGCATTCATACTGCAAATCTAAAGCAATTGTCCTCCGAAAGAAGGCGCCGCATGCTCTGAAAATGCAAGGTTTGCAACGTTGACTAAAAACACGGTCGTGGAAGAAACCGAACCTGCGTGATTTGACTTGAAGAGCTTACCGACAAACAATGACACCGAAATGAAAGCCGGTGCTCATCTCCGTGCACACAGCGCACTCCTCTTCTATGTCCTTCTTCGCCGGCATTCTGAGATCCACTTCAAGGCAAAAATGCAATTCAATGAAAAGAGCGCGAATTAAAGCGGGAATGACGGACAACGAAGTTCAAGAATCACAAAACTTGGCAAATGATGATTCTTTTCGAAAATGATGACGACAATATAAAACTTCAGCCGACTGTCCATTGCTCTCGAGATCAGAAAATAAGGAAGAGCGTGATGTTTGCTTTGTTTATCAAGAAGGCGACTTTTGTACGGGAATTCGAGTACCTAGAGTTCTTTGGTACCAGCGCTGAGGGTAGACAGGACCAGTCTAGGCAAACGCACCCACGTCTTGTCGTTAGATATGACAAGAAGTGAGCGCAGGAATGCACAGCTGACGATGCCGAGTACAATCCTGCATCATCAAAGCTCAACTTTGAAGAAAAGAATTGAGACTGGAGTGCATGAACTAGATGAAAACGAAATGAAGACAATGTGCGAGTGCGCGACGCGCAAACGTGAAGGCACCCTCTTGCTGGCTGGCGAAGGAGAGCGCTGGAGAGAGCAGCACATCGATTGAACAAAGTTGTGGTTTGTGCTCGATACGAAGGCATAGACCACACTCGCGCCGCCTGCTGCTTCGTCTTTTCCTTTCATTGGCTCGGTTTGGCAACTGGAGAGGCCCGAGAAGTATCTCCGTCCACGGGACCAAGCCTCGTCTTCCCCGTGCCTAGCAGTCGTACCGCCTTGATCCCCGGATATAAAAACTTGTAAACTTGGCTCGGTTTTCAGAGTGATCAGGATTCAGTTCGGCTTTATTAAGAGTGCAATACGCATCAAGATGAGGAATTTGCTCAGCAACATTTTGAGATATAAAAAGACTCTGAGATCACCTCGTTGCTTTCATCGATACAGCTCATAAACAGCACCATGGAGGTTTTTGGTTACATAAGCAAACCTTTGGATGATCCAGGGCTTTCAACAAGATGCACTCACGTAATAAATACTTTAGACGTTGTTCCACGTTACTTCCATGTATGAGCAATGATGTGTTTACCTTTTTTATGGCGACATCGCATGCAAGATGTTTGCTAGTAGCTTTGCTGAAAGGCTTCTCATTGATCTTACTTGTTTAAACGTGAACTAACAAGACTGTGCCGGAAGCGCCCTTGCCGATGAGCTCCACGCATTCGAAATCACGGTCGTCAGGGACGGGAATTTCGGGAACGTCGGCACTTGACAACGAAGTCTAATCATACATCTTGTAAATGTTTCAATTTCATCTGACCTGGCTTGAAAACAATGAGTGGACGAAGAGTCTTCGCAGACTTGGAAATAAACTCTCCTCGACTCCCGATACGGAATGCGAGATCTGGCCCTTGATAGTCAGGCCGCTCTTTTGTAAACCGTCCATGCTTAATATGAGCATGTAAAAAAAGCTGTGGCGATAATGAAAGCAAAAAAATTTGTCACGACAATGAAACATCGATCGATGCCAAGACGTTTGAATCATGTGACTAATATGATCATCGTGGAATAAATGTCGCGTTCGCGCAAACATGCAAAGCAATTCGTTCAAGCTCGCCAAAGCTCGGTATTGAACAAAACCCTCATGAAGTGAAAAGCATAGCGCATTGGGAGGGGGGCAAGGGTTTGTGACTCACTTCCCTAAAGATTAATTGTGTCCTAACTTCCTCTCTGTTTCAACTTGGCATCAACTGCTCACTCAGAGAGGGACAAGCAAGGCTCTAGAGCTGGCGAGTTCACGGACCTCATCCGCCACGTGGAATGCTTACTGTATCTTCTTTTCCGAGCCTCAAAGATATCACTGGAGTCTGTGACTCAAGAGAACGCCATCTCCCTTTCACTTCTTTATTCCGTCATAGTTCTCTTATCATGAGAAAGTAGTAAATATTTTCTAAATAAAAAATTTCAGACGTATGCCTGACGGTGCCCAAACCATTCCTGCTCGACAAGTTGCGCCGGCGAATGAAATGCTGCTACGTGTGAAAAAGGTGCAATTGTTGGTGGATCTAAAACTTCTTTTCTTACATTTAGGTCGTACAAAAGCTCTTCAACGAAGGTCGCGTCGAGGAAGGAAAGAGACTCGATTCCGTGCGTTTAAGAAAGCAAATAATGTCTTGGAGAGCTTACAAAAATTGGCAATTGCTTACGTGTCATTCGAACGTGCAATCGAACCGGGTCTACAGGTTCAATTCCTTTTTCGGAAACTTTACTACTATTTTTAGGCGTTGATAACTTAACTGGAAGAGGCTTTGAAAGAATTCGAGGTGAATTTGTACTAGCTTCTACGACATTTCAGGACGTACAAAGTGCTAAACAGCGCCTACAAAGCGTGCGGCTGGAAATGCACGACATCGACAGTCTTCCACAAACAGCTGCACACGCTCCAAATAGTACCAGCATCGTTTCGCGCTTTGGGGAAACCATAATGGAAGCCGTCGGCTCTTCGTTCCGAACGCTTTCGAAGCGTGGAATCGCATTCGAGACCTTTTCGCCAATCGTCGTCGGGTGACCGGCGATCAAGCCCTGCGTGTTTGAATGAATCATCTCCCCATGCCTTCCACCGGTTGTTCACCTCGCGCCTGTGAATTCTCCCTTGTCACATCTTGTCGGACTTCAAGAGATCACTCAATGATTTAATAAACTGTGTTGCCAAAGAAGGAAAATAACAAGCAACTTTCGCTGTGCACTTAAAGTATCTTCCGCTTCAATAACACGAAACTTGCGTTTTCGAATCACTTGCACCTGAAGGCTTTGCGAAAACAATTGCTTCGAACACCAAAGCCGCATTGCGAAACTGTCAGCAGTCTTTACGTTGTTAAATGGAATGAGTCAACCAGCGCCAACTGCTTCTGTTGGAGACTAACAAACATTTCGTGTCAGTTTCGCAAGAGCTTCAAGAAGGGGGTAGTTAAAAATAGCAAAGGATACCAGATTGCGCAAGGATTGATTAGGCAGAGTAACTGGGGACAAGCGTGTCTCTCCCGGTTATTGACAAGCACTCTTACAATTCCTTTGACTGGCATTTCTGTGCGTGAGCAATTTTTATAGATACTTTCAGAGTAATATTGTGGCTTTATAGTGAAATTTAAGAACTCAAGATTGCTCGTAGATCTCGACGGCCAGCTCCGGGAACATGTTGCAGAAAAACGGGTTCTGCAAAATACAATACTTGTAAAAAAAAAACTCTTCGTGAAAAGTAACTATATCTAGCTCATGACAGACCTGCAGATTGAACTTGCCGCTTTCGCGAGCGAGAGATCTTCTTTCTGACTCCGGAGTCTCGATGGTGCCCAGAGCGCGCTCGTCTGAGCTCATCCAGGACTGCAGCACAACAAGTAGTGTCCCGATCGTGTAATACGGATTCCAATCCATGCCGACATCATCAGTTTTCTTGGAAGGATCGCCGTCAACTGTCAAGCACAACCTGATCTCCTCTTCTGTTAGATTCAATACCTCATGGCCTACCTGTCATTAGTCTTGAAGCGTCCCGATGGCGTTAGCATGTACAGGGCAGGCGGCGACAGGGGGTAATCCTTTTCGAAGAACAGTTGTCCGTGATAGATTCCTCCTGAAATAGCCAACGCGTGAAAACAACAGTCGAAAAAAATCAAAAAGATTATTTCTAGTCTGTAACTGAACTCTTATCGAAGTAGGAAGACTTTCAGGTTGCCCTCCCCTCTTCGAAGGAACACTTGCTTCTAATTGAAATAAGGAACAGACCTTCGTATGGCGTGTCGGGAGCTCCACGAATGACGAAGTGCCATTCGAAGATGTTGTCTTCGAGAGGCAAAGCACAGATGCCAGGAATAGGATCGGTGGCCAACTTCTTAAGATCGACCCACAATCGAGTCTTGGCTGGGTCCATGTGGTTCTGCCCACTATGGGAAGGTGTTGCAGACATTTTACTGTATAATTCAAAGATAAATAGAGGAAAATAAACGTATGTAAACGGAAGCGCCACACGATTTCCTTAAGGTTGATGAAACGCTCACAAGAAGGAAGAAGGTTCTAGTCGGGAAGAAATAGGCGCGCTTATCTGGGCACACACGCGTGACTCCTTTTCGTGAACTCCACATTGATCGATCTCATAGGCGCTTCAAAGACACCTTTGCTGCTTAACTGACGAGCGTTGACAATGAAAGAGAAGGAAGTTTTGCTAGATTGACGCAACAATATCCTATATCGAATTATCAGCCTAATTATTTTCCGCAAATAACACCGAAAACCCACAAAGTTAACCTAGAGATTAAAGTTACGTTGTGACGAGGCTTTCGTAAGTGTAGAGTTGAGAAGTCTTCAGCGTAAAGGCGTAATTAGTGGGGACGGCATTCGCCCGGTACTTCGCATATCGTTGTGTGTCTCTGCTATGGCTTCCTCCATGGCGACTACGACGTCGCCTTATCCTCCACTGCCTACAGTAACCTTTTGGGATGGCCATGGGATCCCAGCCATCTGGGCCTGGCCCGGATTGACACCCATGAACATGAATTTCAACTATACTCGACCTATCGAATTAGAAGTCGTCACAGAAGCCATGTCACTGATTACGATTCTCCTTGTAACCTTTGTCTTTTATCTGATTCTGTTCAAAAGCCCGCGAGAGTTGAGCATACATCGCTGGTTGATCTTCCTCTATGTGGTAAGCAAGAAGTTACTTGAAATGAGAAGAGAATTTCAGATGGCCTCTTTCCTATACGATGCACAAATGTTTATGCTTTCAAAGATTGTCGTCTTCGCTCCTTTAGTAATGTTCAAGACGGAGGGACCCTTGTCAACCGTCTTCGGTGTGCCTGCGAGATATCAAATTGTATGATTGATGCGGAACACCATCATCATTGCAGGCCTTCTTTATCGCGACGGCCTGCCTTCTAGCCACAAGTGCTGCCTCAATCTTCTACTACCGCTACCATGTGAGGGGTTCATAAATCTGAAGAGCGAATAGGTCTTTCTCAATTCCGACTCGATATTCAAACTGCCGACGAACATGATGCTTGGTGGAATGGTCATTTGCAACATTCTGCCCCCGCTGATCACCGCTTATTTGTTTACAGCGGTTTCGCCAGACGACGAGCTTATGAATGCCTTCTTGACACAGGTGCTTGATCTTTCCCTAGAGAGGATGATCCCATCACAGGCCTATCCTGAAGCGCTCTACCTCTTAGACTCACCGTTTGGCGTTACTTCCTTCAACGAGTATACGAGTCCTTCCTTCGCCATCGTCGGCTTCGTCTTCGTGGGCGTCATTTGCGGTGCCATTCTCGTAGGCCTCACTCACCACTTTTACTATCCTTTTTCTCGTCAGCTCGCCTTCCTTTTTGTGGCGCTCGCGCTCTGCAATTTGAACGTGAATTTGAAGAGACACGCGCTCTCCAAAGGCACTCATCATCAGCATGTCGCCGTGGTCCGAAATCTCATTTTACTCGTAGGCTTTTTTCGTTTCCTTAAAGTTCTCGATCATTTATCTAGATCGCTCTTCCTGCACTGATCATGATTCCCGCCGTTGTCGTGCTTTTTCATGCGACCATTGAACGACCAGAGCACGTTATGGGTGAGCGAAGGGCATCGGGGTGCGAATGACCGCAGAATGATTCAGAGAAGGTGAACTTCTTCTTGTCTTTGACCTGTCTGCACGCACCGTGTGCCTGTCTCTTGACGGTCCTTCTTACAACGTCTTATCGTCGAGCAGCGATCGAAATACTTTCAAAGCTCTTCAATCGCGCCAATGGACTGTCAAGGGTGAGCTACGTCAACGATCGAGGAATATCACTGAGCAATATAAAGGTTTAGGGAATAAAGGTTTATCCAATTCGTCCTCACTTCAACCTTGATCTTATGTTGTGTCTTGCTGCGGACTAAAGATAAAAGTGCGAGACCATGTAAATCTCCTTGCGACGACGCAAGTTAATGACGGAGGCTTAAAGTTCGTCCGCCAATAGCCAATTGGCAGTTTTTCATTCACTGTGAGAATACTTCATTTTCTGGTGTGCGTCTGCTATGACCACGTTGGCTGTCACAGCACCTTATCCTCCAATGCCAACAATAACCCGCGAAGACGGTTCTCGCATTCCAGCTATATGGGCCTGTCCAGGCATGACGCCTCCCTTCTTGAATTTCAATTATACTCGTCCATTTCTCTTGGAAGTCTTCACTGAGGCAACATCGATGATGACAACAGTTCTCACCGGTTTTGTCTTCTTCTTGATCCTTTATAGAAGTCCGCGTGAGTTGAGCTTTCAACGTTGGCTGATCTTGCTCTACGTGGTAAGTTGGCGAGATGATGTAGGTGAAATCCGCAGCTTGCGTCTTTCCTCTACGATGCTCAAATGTTCATGTTCTCGAAAATAATTGTCTTTGCCCCGCTAGTTATGTTCAAGACAGAAGGGCCCTTGTCTACTATTTTTAGTGTACCAGCAAGATATCAAATGGTTTGACACCACATTCTTCCTATCGTACCGCACACTATTTCAGGCCTTTCTAATAGCAATCGCTTGTCTTTTAGCGACTAGCGTAACATCCATCTTTTACTATCGTTACCATGTAAGGACTAACATTTACATTCAGAACCCTTCAGATCTTTCTCAATAGGAATTCGTTCTTTAAACTTCCAAGAAGCTTACTCATAAGTCTTCTAGTCGTCGGGAACGTGCTCCCACTTCTGACAACGGCTTACTTCTTCAACTCAGTGGCGCCAGATGACTTGGTGATGGAGGTATTTCTGACGCAGGTATCTGCTTTCTGATTCTTCGGGTTAACTGTCAGTATCAGGCTTATCCCGACGCGCTCTACCTCCTAAATTCTCCTTATGGCGTCACATCTTTCAACGAGTTTACGAGTCCTTCCTTTGCCGTCGTCGGCTTTGTCTTCGTTGGCGTCATCGGCGGCGCGATTCTCGTTAGTCAAGCTAGCAAGCACTTTACCTTCTTCTTAGCTTGCCTTACTTTTCGTCGCCCTGGCGCTCTATAATTTAAACGTGAATTTGAAGAGGCACGCGTTCACTGAGATCACACACCAGCAGCATTTTGCCGTGGTGCGCAATCTTGTTCTTCTCGTAAGCTATTTGTGTACCTTCAAGTTCTGGAACCTTTAAGATCGCGATCCCGGCACTGATCATGATTCCTGCTGTAACGGTGACTTTCTACGCGACAATCATACGGCCGATAAACGTCATGGGTAAGGTGAAACACTAAAGCGACCGTCGACCCGAGTTCAGAAACGGTCAACATCTTTCTTTCATTGACCTGTCTGCACGCACCGTGCGCTTGTCTCTTGACGATCCTTCTCACAGCGGCGTACCGCCGAACGACTGTGGAAATGTTCTCCGGACTCATCAATCGTGTAATCGGCACGTCACGATTGCGATGTGTCAAGGACAAGGAATTTCCTGGTGTGTTTTAAAGCTTTAGACGTTGAATAAAGTTTATTGAATGAGAGGGGTCCTATGCACAGAACTGAGTTCAAGCGAATCACGAGAGTGGGTGTTTTGTACTGAGTAGTTTTAGGCACGGAAGAGATCTACGAGAGAGGAGTACTTCTCGTCTGGTGAGCCGCACATCTCGACGATGAGCAAGTCTTCTCGGCGCTGAGCCACGGATTGCTGAAACATTGTCGAATTGTGATTTCATCGATCAAACGCTACCTCAACGGCAAAGACAATCGACATGAGCTGGGCGAGGCGCGAGGCATAGGCGTCCAAGCCAATACTTGCATAATACTCGTGGAGTTGGTCGAAAATCTGTCCGCGTGCCGCATCACATTGTGCCAGCGTTGCCCTTGTAATACCCGCTTCGCCTTTAGAAACACATAATCTTTCCTGGAACCTCTTACCTGGATGCTGGTAGAGGATGAATGCTGTCATGGCTATGAACTCCTCGGGTGATGGATTCAACGCTCTCAATGGACGATTCACCGCGTCCACAGTGAGACCGGTAGACACGGCGAAGATTCTGATTCACTTTAGTGTTTACCTAGAGTTGACTCACTTTTGAAGATCGCTTTCCGTAATGCTGGAAGATCGATATAATTCCGAATGTATCCGGCTCGTTTCAATACGAAAACCATTGACAAAGACCGAGATCTCCTCGGAGTTCGGCTCGCCCTGAGTCTCAATATGGCTCGCGTAAACCCGTTCAAACTTGAGGAAGTTGCTCCAAAAGTGCTTGTACATAAGCCACTGCCATCTCTCATTTAGCTTTGGTCACAGAACATACCCGCTGTTCTCTCGGCAGTTCCATGAAGGGATGAAAGTGAGTGAGCATTTCAGCATAGAGGACAGCCTCCAAACGGCACATCTCCAGAAAAGTATTTGTGTTGTAGCGAACCCGTGCTTCATTCTCCTCGGGACTCATGTCTGAACAAAGAGATGACTCACTCGAGACGAAATGAGATACCTGAGCTTCGTGTGAGCAACATCGAGCCAGCATGAACTCTCGGTCGTTCCTTCAGCATTGCCAGGTAACCATCGAGCATCTTTGTGAGACTGCATCGTTGATCTGTTGGATGGCGTTGAATAGCCTGTAAGGCGGCAGAGTCAACATGAACAACGAACAAGTCTAGACTCACTCTCTCGAAGACGGCGTTGACTTTGTTGCAAATCTCGGCGCGAGTATCCGTCAGTGGCGGTGTGGAGACGCTAGCTGGTGCTTCACTGTAGGGTGATGAATCGCTCTCCCTCGTCTCGGTCTTGGCATTCTTTCGCGCATTTCGACCGATGAGATCGCGTTTCAATTGGACGGCTGCAAGAGGAAAAGGAAGGTGTTGTTGACACAATGTTGTCTAGGTGAGTGCGAAAGCACCCCTTCCCTCGAGAAGAGGGTGTGTAATGATTTTTGAAACTCACGTACCACTGGGTTGCATGCCCGCCGCGAGACATTTGCACAAGCGGCATGCCCGACACAGACAGCGCACAGCTGAAAACGAGGCAGAGGGGTGAGGATTGAAACTAGGCTCACACTTGTCAATGGTGCAGCGGCCATCAAATCGGCATCGATATCGCAACGAAAGGGCAATTGTTCGACGGAAGAAGGCGGCACACGCTCTAAACACTTCCCAGGTGTTGAATGTCTGAGGTGTACGCGTGGGAGCAGACAAGAGAGACTCGACGGGTTCACCGTGACCAAGAGGGGTTTACCTGCATGCGACGACGCCAAAGTGGTAGCCATGGCTGGTCTCGGTGCACACCACGCAGTCCTCGTTGATGTGCTTACCGGCAGGCATTGCGGGGTCCAGACAGACTTCTCACAATCGACCGCTCACTGCCGACCGATAATATGGAAATGCCACCGGCTGAGAGGAGGAGACCGCCGCCGCCGCCGTGGTTGTGAGGAGAAAGACGAAGAGAGAATGCTCAATGGACCCGTGGAAAACACGAGTCGCGCAGTTCGCTTTGGGGTCGAAGAGAGCGACGCGGTGCGCGACAAAGCCGGTTCAACAGACTGCCGTCACCTCGTTTTAGACCCGCCCCTTCCGCGATGCGATTGCCAACTTGTCACATGGCGAGTGCTTTATAAATATATCCGGCCAAAAATGATATGATACAAATGGGCGGAGTTCCAAGCGATTTTTGACAACGAATAACACCGACACTGGGTGGGGAGAATGAAGAAACAAGTGAACAATGCGTGGATTGAGAGACCGAACGAGGGAAAGGAGCACGTATGCCAGGGTACAGACGACGTTGTGGCGGTGCTGGGCTACAAGCGAGCACCGCGTCCACCCTATCTTATCGTCAGCGTCGGCCTCGACCTTCCTCATAGATACATCTCATACATCGAACGGTCGATGCTTTCTTTCTTGACGAAGAGCTGAACGACCAGCAAGTCTTCCTTCTTTTGACAGACGGCTTTCTGTAGTAAAAGAATGAACAAAAAGATCGACTCCACAGACCATGACACTGGTCACGATGGAGAGGAGCTGAGCGAGCCGCGGTGCATAGTTCTCCTCCTCTCCCCGACTTACATAATAAGCGTGAAGATCTCGGAAGATCTCGTCACGGACTCGATTTGAAATGTTGATGGTTTCCGTGTCAATTTGTGATGAGCCTAGAAACAACACTCTTTGTTGTTTTTGTTGTCGCTTGTCGCTCACCTGGATGCATCCAAAGCATGTAGCCGGCAGCTGCAATGAACTCCTCAATCGAAGGCTTCAAACTGGCCACTGGTCGATAGATTCCGTTGAATAGAAGATAATTTGAGGCTGCAAACAGACTGTAAACGATGTGCGTATTCACGAGACTGGCTTGACATACTTCTCTAACGCCTCATCATCGAGTGTCGGTACTTGGAAGATCTCTGAGGCATAGAGGCAGAGCTTCATTTCTTGTCCATTTACTTGCACAACCGTTTCGAGGTCGTCGTGACCACAGTTGATCACGGTATCAAACGCTCTCTCAAACATGGCAAAGTGAATCCAGAAGTGCTTGAACATGATCCACTGAATGGAGGCATGACATCAAGTGCAAGCAAACAAACTCTTTGGTTCGCCGGCAAGGTGATGAAGGGCTCAAAGGTTGTGACCATATCAGCAATTAGATCCATCTCCTGTTTACTCATTTGTGTAAAGATTTGGATGTTATGATCAGCGCGACGTTGATTCTCCTCCACAGACAAATCTAGAACGCGGAAGTCTTCCGCTGTTTAGTGACGCTTACTTGGATCTCGCTTGATGAATTTGAATTCACTATGCACCAGCGGTCGCTTCTCACGAATCCTTTGATAGCTAGAAATCATCCTACCGAGAAGTGTTTCGCTTTCACTGGTCTTGTAATACTTCGCCGCCTGCAAGACCACAAAAACTGTGCGGTCACTACATCGTATGCAAGGCTACCAGAGACCACACTTAGGACATTTCCCACCCCGACAGCACAAACATCTCTGATCACTGATCACTAATATCGACTTACGTATTCAAAAATAGCATTGACTCTCTGGAAGACTTGTCCCTCTTCAGGCGTAGGACCCATTTGAGGTAGAAACGAGGCGGGGGTTTGATTTGGTCGCGGTGGCCGGGTAACACTCTGCGAACTTGAGGTTGAACTCGGTGAAGTCTCTCGGTCTCGCTTTAACGTGTCTCGATTCAGTTGAATTGCTAAAAACAACAACCGTGAAATCCTCAGCGCATAGAACAAACTTGCCTTCTTTCTTCATTCCGACGGCTAGACACTTCTTTATTCGACACGCTCGACACATGCATCGAACGGCTAAGATTTGAATATTTGACGTTTTAAGACTGCTCACATTTGTCAATCGTGCAGCTGTTTTGATAGCGACATTCGTACTTTAGATCAAGTGCGACCGTTCTCCGAAAGAAGGCGCCGCATGCCCTGAACAAAGAGATGTTTACAGTGTGCGCTATATTCACTGAGATGCCCTCAGATGGAGGTTTACTCGTTTGAACTCAGACGTACCGGCAAACAATGACGCCAAAGTGATAACCGGAGCTCATTTCCGTGCAGACAGCGCACTCTTCAGATATATCTTTCTTCGCCGGCATTTTCTTAGTGCGATCAACTGCAAAGTAAAAACGTGTTTAAAAAGGGTGCAAAAGAAGAGATCGCGGAAATGAAGCAAACACGCTGACGATGAAGATCAAGGATCGTTAAATTTGGCGAACGATGACGTTAAAGGGGGCCAATGAAGACGACTATGTGGGCCACCAGCTCGTTTGTCCAATGCTCCCAGGTTCACAGAACATCGAACACGAGTGCGCGATGTATTTATTTTTGAGGAAGCCTATGTTCCCGAATTGAAGTACCTAGAGTACTTTGGCACGAGCACCCAGGCGGCTAGACAGGTCTGCCTAGGCAAACGCACCCACTTCCTTTCGCCAAACACATGCCAAGAGTCAAAGCAACACAACAGATGATGATGATGACAACGAGTGGTCGACCGCGTGCTAGATATGGACTCTTAAAGACTGCCGAAACGAAGGTACTGCGTAATTCGAAGGAAAACTGGCACCGAAGAGTGCGCAACGCAACGTGAAGGCGTTCACTTGCGGGCTGGCGGAGGAGAGCGCTGGAGAGAGCAGCGCATCGATTGAACAAAGTTGTGGTTTGTGTCCTATACGAAGGCATAAGCCACACCCGCCGCGTCTGCGTCTGCGTCTCTGTCTTTCAGTGATAGCTTTCAGGCTCGCGCAGTGTCGCCATGAATTTTCAATTTGAAATTTTATAATCATAGTGAGTGAGGTGTCATAAGAAAGCTTAAGTGAATGTGAGGTAGAAGGTTGTGAGACCACGTTTTCAACCTCATCGGTACAGCTCATATGCAGCGCCATGAAACTCCTTTTTGTCGAAGAGCTGAACGATGAGTATGTCCTCCTTCTTCTGAGCCACAACTTTCTGTGAGGAAGCCGAATAAATAACACTTGAAACACCCACCATTACCATCGTTGTCATCGACAGCAATTGGGCTATCCTCGGTGCAGAGTTGTGCTCCTCTCCTCGAGTTACATAATAAGCCTGAAGATCTCGAAAAATCTCATCGCGGACTCTGTTCGCCATGTTGATGATATCTGGTCCAACGAGTGAGGAACCTAAATCACTGTCATTGAATGAATTATTTGTCTTCGAAAACCCGGATGCATCCAGAGCATGTAACCCGCTAAGGCCATAAACTCTTCTACCGAAGGTTTCAGGTCTATCATCTGCCGATAGACTCCGTTGAAGAGAAGGTTGGTAGTCCCAGCAAAAACTCTGCAACCTTCATTTCATTTCATCTTCGATTGCAACCTACTTCTCAAGAGCATCGTCATCAAGTGTCGGAACTTGGAACAATCCTGACACAAACTTGCGGAGTTTCATTTTCTGGCCGTTAGCGTAGGCTCCAGTCTCCAGATCGCCGTGGCCGCAGTTGACGACGGTGTCAAAAGCTCTTTCGAGCATTACAAAATGTTGCCAGAAATGCTTGAACATTATCCACTAAAGACTGAAATGATGTACTGGAAATGATCTTGCTCTTTGTTTCGGAGGAAGTGTGATAAATGGTCCGAATGTTGTGACCATTTCGGCGAAAAGATTCATTTCCTGCTTCGAAATCTCGACAAAAAGATACCCGTTGTGATCGGCACGCCTTTTGTTCTCTGCTGCCGATACGCCTAGAACAAACTCAATATCTCGCTGTTAAAATTGGCACAAACCTGGATCACGCATGATAAAGCGCGATTCGCTGTGCACGATAGGACGTTTCTGAAGCATTCTCTGGTAGCCCATTATCATTCGATCCAGAAGTGTTCCCGTCTCAGTTGTCATGTAATATTTGGCCGTCTGCATCTTGTCACATACCAGTATGCGATGGAAAGAAACATGGCTCACATATTCGAAAATGGCGTTCATGCGTTGGAGAAGTTTCTCATCTTCGTCCACTGGTGGCCCTTGCGATAGAAGGCTGACTGGTGAAGACGGCATAGTGCAAGTTTGAGAGGTAGAAGGGGCACCCTCGTCACGATAAAGATATTGTTTTACAGCCTCTTTCTTCATTCCTACAGCTAGGCATTTGTTTAGTCGACAAGAGCGGCACATGCATCGGACTGCTGAACGTGTGCCATTACTTTTCCATTATTTACAAGTACAACTCACTCCTGTCTATGTGACAGTTTCCATCATAAAGGCACGTGTACTTCAAATCTTGTGCCACAGTCCTCCGAAAGAAACAGCTACAGGCTCTAAAAAGACATTCGTTGTCGTCTGCATAGTGAATATGCGACTCACCGGCAAACAATGACACCGAAATGATAGCCGGTACTCATTTCTGAGCACACAGCGCACTCCTCGGAGATGTCTTTTTTGGCCGGCATCTTGCTCTAGAGAAAAGCTTTGAAGTTCACAAGAGGCGAGTTGGTTGAGGAACTGAGAATAAAGTCCGGACAGTCGTGGGCAGACACTCAGACGGGAACCGGGCGCTTGAGAGAGTGCATCGATTGAGCAAGCTGTGGTTTGTGCTCGATGCCGAGACACAGGCCACACCCGCCGCGTTTCCTTCCTTCGACAACGCTTAGCTACCTCCTTGCCGTGCGTTTCAGGGTTTATTTTTATTTGAAGAATAATCGTAGCAAAAGAGAAGTTACTGCTTTGACAATGTGATACGAGAGTAAAAGTGCCATAATCAGTCTCATCGAAACATTTCGTACTTAGTACGATCGATGTCTCTACCATCGAAAAGCTGTAGTACGAGCATGTCCTCCTTCTTTTGCACGACAACTTTCTGAAACGAAGGCGCATGTAAAACTCTGAATGAAGTACCATGACGGTCGTCACAATGGACAGTAGTTGTGCTAGTCTTGGAGCAAAACTTTGCTCTTCTCCACGGCTCGCATAGTAAGCACGAAGATCATTGAAGATCTTTTCGCGGACACCATTAGCAATCATGATAATATCGGGGTCAAACAAAGATGAACCTATGCTAACTCCATACGTCGTCTTATCTTGGCATACCTGGATGCATCCAAAGCATATATCCGGCTAGAGCCATGAACTCCAAACGAGAAGGCTTTGAGTTCGCCATCTCTCGATAGACTCCACTGAACAGAAGGTTGTTGCTCCGGGCAAAAACTCTGCAACGGTTTTTGTCGTTCGGCTGCTGTTTGCCTACTTCTCCAGTCCTTCGTCATCTAGGGCCGGTACTTGAAATAGACTAGAAATAAAGTTCCTCAGTTTCATTTCTTGTCCGTTGGCGTAACATCCAATTTCCAGGTCATAGTGGCCACAGTTGATAACATTATCAAATGCTCTTTCGAGCAGTACGAAATGTAGCCAGAAATGCTTGAACATTATCCACTAAAGATAAAACATACGGAATCCAAAAGAATCTCAACTCTTTGCTTGGGTGGCAAGGTAAGGAAGGGTTCGAATGTGGTGACCATTTCGGCGAAGAGGTTCATCTCAGTCTTGGAAATCTCGCCAAAGACATGGCTGTTGTATTCCCCGCGTCTTTTATTCTCTGCGTCCGAAACCTCTAAAAGACAGATAAATGGCTTATCTAACCCGTACGAACTAGGATCGCGCAGGATAAAACGAGACTCGCTGTGCACGATTGGACGTTTCTGAAGTATCCTCTCGTAGCCAATAACCATTCTGTCCAGAAGTGTCCCTGTGTCGCTCGGCTTTGAGTGTTGTGCGGTCTAAAATTCAAGGATATGATTGCGCTCTATGATGACTTTGCGACACAGACTACCCCAAAATACATGAGCTCAACACAATCTTCGTTTGTTTTTCTGGTGGAAACCCCCGTTTTTCGAAAGCATACGACTTACATATTCGAAAATGGCCTTCGTTCGCTGAAAGAGTTTCTCATCTTCGTCTTCAGACGTCCGTGGAGGAAGAAGGGCCGGAGTTATTTGCGGTTTTGATGGCGGAAGACGAGTCTGCAAACTAGAGGAAGCCTCCTCTTCTCGGTTGACAGTGTATTGATAGTGTTTGACAGCCTCTTTCTTCATTCCGACAGCGAAGCATTTGTCCAGGCGACAAGAACGACACATGCATCGGACAACTGAACATCTTTGATGTTATTTTTCTCTAGTCACCTTTAGTGTCGATAACACAGTTGCCGTTGTAATTGCATACGTACTTCATTTTCAGTGCAATTGACCTTCGGAAGAATGAACCACAAGCTCTGCAACAGATCACTGCTTCGTCAATTTGAGGTAGCTATGGACCTACCGACAGACGATGACACCGAAGTGATAGCCGGTGCTCATTTCCTTGCATACGGCACATTCCTCAGAGATATCTTTCTTCGGCATCCTTTCTAAAAAGATTTAAAATTGCCTAAGACCTCAATTTTAGCTGCTAACAATAAGCGCAAAAAAGCACACCAGAAAAGTTGCTAGTGGAAACCGCGTGCCTGTCGGCTGGCGCGGCGCTTGGGTGATTGCGCTGGGCTCGGCGCTGTGTTTGTGGGTTTGCGTGGAGCTGGAGAGAGTATGACTCCCACGCGCGCCTACTGATTCCACCTGAGGGCACAGTGTGGGGACTGAAGAACTCGCGCATAAAGTTATTGGTCAATCGAGAGAGACTGAAACCATTTGAATGTTACTCAACCATCATAAGCATCTTCAGCAACGACTTCTAGATGTGTCGACAGGATAACATTCATTTATTTACAGTGGAGTTAACTTTGAAGCTGGAAACATCAATACAATGAGGATTCAATTGATTGAGACCGGAAACTGGCGACAATCGGTAGTGAACGGCCAAACAAAGGAGGATAGCAGCCAGCTTCCCAATTGTCCGTCGACCTCTCAACGATACATTTCATATAAGCTGCGATCTGTTTGTTTGCTGTCGAAAAGCTGCACAACGAGCATATCCTCCTTCTTTTGCACCACCGCTTTCTGAAACAAGGAAACGACTGAGAAGCACTAGGCAACAAACCATGACCGTAGTGACAATGGACATGAGCTCGGCCAGTCGTGGCGCATAGTTATCCTCCTCTCCTCGGCTGATGTAGTAAGTATGTAGATCTCGGAAGATCTCATCGCGCACCTTCTTCGCAGTGGTGATCGTTTCCGTATCAATCATCGATGACCCTAATGTGAATAACGTTTATATTCTCTTTCGCATTGCAAACCGGGATGCATCCAAAGCATATAACCGGCGGCTGCGATGAATTCCTCCATTGAAGGTTTTAAATCCACCATTGGACGATAAATGCCGTGGAAGAGGAGATAGTTTGTCGCGGCGAAAAGACTGAAATCATTTGATTTCACTTCGAAATGCCACGTACTTGTCAAGAGCCTCATCATCGAGTGATGCGATTGAGAAGATCTCCGATGCACCTTTACAAAGCTGCATCTTCTGGCCGTTGGCATAGACTCCCGTCTCCAAATCGACATGCCCGCAGTTCATGATCGTATCGAAGGCTCTCTCGAACATCATGAAGTGAATCCAGAAGTGCTTGAACATTATCCACTACAAATTTACTCGATCAGTTGGAACAACAAACGAACCCTTTGCTTGGCTGGCAGTGTTATGAACGGCTCGAAGGTTGTGACCATATCCGCGAGAAGATCCATTTCTTGTTTGCAAATCTGAACATAGACGCGCCCATTGTGTGCCACACGGCGCTGATTCTCTTCGGCCGAAACATCTGAGGAGGCAAGTATTTGAAATTTGGCTGGAACCTCACTTGGATCACGCTTGATGAATCGGAATTCGCTGTGAACGAGTGGACGTTTCTGTCGTATCCTCTCGTAACCCGTGATCATTCTTCCAAGCAGAGTCTCACTGTCACTCGACTTGTAGTATTTAGCTGCCTGCAAAAGAGACAATGAAGTTTCTCGTGCTTTGTACACCGTGCATTGTATTGCATGTGTTAAGTCATTTCTCACGACACAAACGCCTCTGATCACTGACCACAGTGAAAAACTTACGTATTCAAAAATGGCGTTGATTCTCTGGAATATTTGATCTTCTTCTGGTTCTGGCTCTTGTTGAGGGAGAAATGAAGCTGGTGCTCGCGGCTGTGGAGGTCGACCAAGACTATGTGAACGTGGCGAGACATCACGATCTCTCTTCAAAGTGTCTCGATTCAACTGAATTGCTAAAATAACGAAGTTACTGCCTAAAGGGTTCAACTGACCTTCTCTCTTCATTCCAACTGCCAAACATCTCTCTAATCGGCAAGAACGGCACATACATCTCACAGTCTTGTCAATGGGACAATTCCCTTCATAGCGGCATTTGTATTTCATGTCCAGCGCAATTGTCCTTCGGAAGAATGCAGCACAGGCACTGAACAGGACCCATTCATTACTGTGTCTTCGCCTTTCGTGTTCAAAAACACTAGCGTTCGAAACATTTTGGTCGTCTGCATGTCTCCATGCGAGCGCGCCGAGCACAAAGCAGAGAGCTCGGATTGCGAAATGCCCTCTCCCATCGAGGAGAGGGACGATGATGACGAACGGTACTTGGACGTGCATTTCGTATTTTTCGCGCTTTTATGAAAAGAAGAATTGTCGGTAAAAGATGCAAGCTTTCGTAGGTTAAACTGTGAAACATGAACTTTGACGTACCGGCAGACGATGACGCCGAAATGATAGCCGGAGCTCATTTCTGTGCAGACAGCGCATTCTTCAGCGATATCCTTCTTGGCGGGCATCCTCTTCTTTCCTCGAACAAATGAGATTCACCTTCAAGCAAGAATTGCTGTACTTTGGATTCACGCATAAAGATCAAATTGGGAGTGGCGAATAATGACGTTCAGAAACAATGACGAGACCGAGACTTCCTATCAGGTTGTCCTTGCTCTCATTGTCTGTACCGCGGAGGACCCACAGCGTTCAATCGATTGAAAGGTTCTACATGTTCGAACAAGTCAGTTCGTCTGAGAGAGAAAACTGGGCAGAGTGTCGTAAATGCACTGTTTTGTGCAAGCATCGAAGAATTGGAGAACAGACAACGTTGGAGGACAGACAACGTGTCCTTCAGACCGAGAAGAGTGAATTGAAAGGAGGACTGTCGCGGAATAGTGCAGGATCGGGGCAGAGCGAAGGGCAATGCGCCATGGCGCGTTAGGTTTCGGTGCTCTCTCACGCAGAGCAACGAGGAGCGCAGTCGCTCAGAACTCAGGCAGGGCCCAGCCGCCAGGCGAGAGACGACGCATCGATTGAACGTGTTGTGGTTTGTGCTCGCAAACATGCGAGCACATAGGACACACTCTCCCTCTCTCCCCTCGTTGCCTACGTCTCCCTTCTTTCACAACTGGCTTTGCCTTTGCCTTCAATGCCAATTCTCTTCACCCATTTCTCGGTTCCCTTTGCTGCAAGAATGGGAATATGAAACAGTTTTATCTCCAAGGAAATGTTCTGTTTGTTATTTGTGGGAATTCAAAATCGAATGACACAAAACACATAAATGGAAGTTCTCGTTACATCGTCAAGGGAACATTTTGCAAATCGTTCGAAGTGGGCATTGAAAGGTCGACGGGCAACAATTGCGAACACAGCGTGAGTGACTTGAAGCAAGACGAAGAAGAGCCATTACACAAGAGAACGTCAAAAGTGGTTGTCGTTTGGTTTTCGTAGTGAGTCACTTGGGCCCCACAGATCGAGAGTACAACTTTGACAAGAGATCGCTGAGTGCGTCAATATATGTTATCCACCACTACCGCTTGTTCAATAACTTGGGAAAATGCGTGGTCACTAACAAAACTTTCCAGCAGGAACTGCGGTGGTTTGAGGGCTAATTTTGTCTTGCGGTTTCTCGATTAAGCCGAAGCAACACTGGAAAACACTCAATATCTGGGAAATACACAAATACTCGTATCGTTCGCTGGGGGCGACCTCGGGCATCCCCAAAATTGCTTTGCATGAGACAGCATTGAATCTAGTGGAAGCGGTGGGAGGCTTGTAGCGTATTACGGAGGCGGTTCATGGAAATGAATCTTATCTTCGTGGATTTTGTCGTCGAAAACATCAAACAAATCACTTGCACGAAGAGAGGACAAGGAAAAAGGATGTACACGAGAAGGAGAGCCAAATATGTACATGAAAGCTCTGAGCACCACTCTCAATATCCCGATGAAGGGCGATGAGCTTGAGGAGATACAGGGAACTACTTGGCCTTCTGCTCCTTCTCCTCGTCTTCCTCGTCGTCCTCGAGGAGGTCAAGGTAGAGACGATCGCGGACGAACCGCTTGTAAGGGTCCTTGGACATCAACTGCTCGATCTTGGATTGCGCTAAGGAGAAGGTGTCTGGCCGGCAGCTCTCTTCCAAAGCTGCCTTGGTCGCCGCTTTTGTATCGCTGTCGAGGTTCACCTATAGAAATGACGTCATAATAACGGTGGGTGAATGCCAACCTCTCGGGGAGCTTGTTCGGCGATGTATTCCTTGTAGATCTCCTTGGCCCGTTGAATGGTTCCCTTCTTGCCTTCCTTCATTCGCTTGAACTCTTCGCATGCGAGCCAGAAGTCGATGTTCTCGTCGCTGACTTCCTTCTTGAGGAATTGTTGGAAGAGCATACAGCCAACTGAAAGTTCACTCGTCATTGACCAACTACACTCAGACTGTTTAGCACTTGATGAGAGAACGAAGAAGCAACCACTCACATTTATGATTGAGAAGCGAGTCAAAAGAGTGTTGCCATTGTCGGATCTCTTCCTTCGTTGGATACAAGGTGGAAGTGGACAGCGCGATGTCCATCTTGTTTCGAATATAGCTGATTGTCTTCGACAAAGGCCCGCTGCAAGAAAGTAACCATTAGCAAGAGCAAACACGATCACAGTAACACTTTCGTTTTTTGAACGTCCAAGTCTAGGTGCTAACTACTCTCCTTGCCATTCATAGTAATAGGTAGTGGTTTTAAAGCGGAAGCAAAGAAAACTATCAAACGCCGGCCTCTTTTTAGAAAAGGTTTTCTCTTTCGTCTGTCTAACCACACTTTCCTTTACTCAAGACTAGAAAGTAAAGACGGAGGGAGCAAGAAGAAGGAGAAGAACGACGAATAGGCGTGTGCGCGAGTAGGGCGCCCATCAGACGGAGCAGCGGGCTCGGGGTATTCCAGCACATGCCGAGACTGCTAATTGAGAATCCTCTCCTTCTCCTCTCACCCATCTCACGAGGAGCGTGTGGAGGGAAAACAAGACGTCGTTTCTCAAAGTGTCTGCGTTCAGTGGGCTTGGCTTGATCGTCGATCGGGCCCGAGGAATTTGAAAAGGGCTCTTGAACAAAAACAAAGGAATGAACAGAATGATCGCCTCTAGAACATGACGGTCACAGGCGGCTGACCTGGTTTTTCAAAAGTGTTTCTCCAAACGGGAACTCTTTTCTCTCACTCTCTCGCTCGTCTTTTTCTCGTGACTACGTTGAATGAGACTTCCGGCCATTCAAGCGATGCCTGATGCGGCGAGAGGGGCGGAGGAGGAGGAGGAGGAGGAACCAAAAGTTTGTGCACCAAATACTTCCTCCATTGCTCTTCTCCCCGCGGCGTGGAGGCCTTCTCGACGAGCCAGCCAGAGACGCTCCTCCTCACAGCGTCTGTCTGTGTGTGGAGACGCTTCTTAATTGATGCTTTGGAACATGCAGTCGCCCAACGCAATGGCAGCGGCGTCGCGCTGAGGGAACCCCATTTTCACCTACTGGCACTGTGCATACATGGGAGTCGTCACTTCCTCGCTCGGCTGCATGTGCACAGGATGGGGGACAATCCCGACCTTTGGACAATGGCGGATTTTTTCCGCGTTATGAAAGCGCGCCCGGCCCGAATTCAACAAATCAAACACGAACTTGCTGTCGGAGTGTTTCAAAGAGTTCCATTTGTGGAATCGGCGTAGTGATGGAGCCGGAGGGAATGGCGGCTGTGGACCGGGAAGGGGCATGGAGATCTTGCGCCGCGCCTCGGCCATCGTCAGCACGCCTCGACTACCTCGACTCATGGTCTCTCTCGACAGTGTGAGGCGTCCCAATGAGGAATGCGAGGAGGGACGAGTGAGTGGCGACAGCTTGGCGAGAGGCTGTCGGAGGGCAGAGGGCGGCGCACCAAGAGAGGAGACTCTGTGTGGCGCCGGCCCCACGCCGCCGCCGTCAAGCCGAGTATGGCACTTCCGAGTCGCGATTCCTCCGCCGCCGGCAGCAGCGGCACCAAAAAAGGCGGCGGAATCTCGAGCGCGAGACTCTGGGGGAGAGCGTTTTTCTTTTGAATTACATCTTTCTTGCTAGAAGAAGTTCAGCTATTACTGGAAATGAAGTGACGCGTAAGGAGTTTGTGTTTATTTGACTCATTGCTTGCATGTTGCGTGCCAGCAACAACTAGAGGGCTCAACTTGGACGAAAAGCTTTGTCCTCCCGTCAAAATACACACACCACGTTGGGTCACGTGGCTTGGGGTTTTTGATGTTTTCTGACCCCAATCAAAAATGAAAAGTCGCATGGTTTCCGGTGTACCCAGAACGTGTCTCTGGAGTTGATCAGACAAGTCTGGTGAATGCCCTCGAGTTCGTCATTAACGGGCGCAGGAAGGGGTGAGAGGTGTCGATAAGACTGCAATGATCTCGCCCGCTTGCGCCGTCGGCAACTTTTCTTGTCGGCGGTACGCGTCAAGAGCGTCAAAAGAGAGCGAGAGGAGGGCGCTGTCGCGTCGCGCCCGTGTGTTCTTTCAGCGCACGAGACCGAGTACTGTTTGTTCCATGGAAAGAATCACGTCACCTCAGTTCTCAGCCCTTGCAGCCTAGACAAAGGTTGCACTCTCGCATGCGCTGACGGATCCAGCCCAGCATCCCAATCACCCATACACTTCGTTCATTCAAGCTTTCCCTCTTCGAAATAAAGAAAAACTTACAAGGTGAACTTCTTCTTCTTCTCGTCCTCGACCTGCTGTGGCCGGCGGTTGTGCTTGTTGGCGGACCCCGTCGGGGAGAAGGTGAAGGAAGCAGCCCGACGGACAGCCGCAGACGGACCGTCTCGCTTCTTCTCCTGAACAAGACGCACACGTAATCGTGGATCAATGTGACACGGGGGCAATTAGGCGGGCGACTACGAGCAAGGTCGCCTTATCAAGAGGGAACATGGAGTGCTGGGGCCGACGGGTGCACCTACCGGGTCGGCGTTCGGTGGCACTTGATCGGCGTAGAGGTAGGCATAGTCGATCCGCTCGCCGTAGGCTCCCGAGGGCGCTACGGGGCCGTCATTTTGAGTGCTGCTATCGCCTGAAACGTCAACACATTATGGTTTGTTCACAGTTCAGGGACAAATTACGAATTGTAAAAGAGGCGAAAATAGATCTTCAACTTTGTGTTTAACGACCGGTCTTGTTTTTTTGTCATTCAAAACCGTTCGCCCATAAGGTTATGATTACTTTAACTGGTGTCTGACAGTACACCTGTTACGGCACTAGTGCTATCTTAGTGCTTTAGTAAGGTGGAGACGAACAAAGTGATTTATGATCAACGCAGCTGACTTTTCGCAGAGTTTTTTTAATCCCCAGACAAAAAAAAGAACTCAAGAGGTCTGGGAAGAGGCCTGAATAAGCGCGCCTCTTCTATTGACCACAAAGTCGTGTGTACCGATGCAGGCGACGGAGAAGTTGCGAGCGCGTCGTCGGTACTCGATGCGCATGGGAACGGGCGCAAGACGCTTGACGATGGCGACCGGCTCGGCCATCGTCTCCTCTGCCGAACGATGAAAGAGGGACCAACGACGTGCGAGTGAGCGTCGAAACGAGGCACTGCTCAGCGATCGCTCGTCGTCTGCGATTGCGGCTCCTCGCTTATCTCGCTTCGTCGTCGTGGGGGAGGGCCGCGCCGACGGCGGCGGCGGCGAGGCCGAAGCCGACGTCTCGCGCACCTCCACTGGCAGCAGTCGCCCTGACGTGAAGGATGGTGAGAAGGACACTCGTCGTCGGTGAGGCATGTCGGCTTTCCGTGATTCGTTCTTCTCTTCTTTCAATTTCTCGCTTCTCTGGTGTGGAAAGGTTCGAAAGGTTGGCTGGTGGGAGGGGAGGGTCGAGGGGCGGCGAGGCGCCACACGGGGTTACGTTCGGCCGGCGTTAATCCGCCTCAACTTAACAGCTCACAGGGCTATCAGGAGTGGGATAAAAGACGAAAACCCGTGTGGCAGGAGATGAGGCGGAACGGGGGGATGCCTCTTGAAGGCAATGAAGGAAGTGGCAGGGGGGAATTGAAGGAAGCAGACGACCACACACGACACCACCAGAATCCTAAGCAACCCCACAGCCAGAGAGGGGCGGATTCGATCAGCTAATTCAAAGACGACCGAGAAAATGCGCTCGTTGAGACGATTGACATTTGCTCTGGCCATTTTTTGCCTCGTCTCAAAGGCCTCTCTGCCACGTGACAGGTCTATCAACAAAGACAAGCTCGGCTTGCCCTTTCACTTTGATTTTGGCATTTCCAATCTTTTGATCACCAAACTTACATTCACTGGTGGTGATAGAGGGCAAGGTGAGACGGTGTTGACTGTGATAGTCAAGGCCCGAGGCGCCTGTGGACGATGACTCCGTGCTGTAGTCATGCCGAGGCATCGTGGCCGTGCGCCGTGGCGTATAGGACGTTGAGGTGGGGATCGCCATGTCCGTTACTCCAAACGAGGTCGACGACGAGGACGCCAAGGAGATACCACCAGCACCAGCGTCGTCCACTCTCCACTCGTCTCGCATCATCTACAAGAGTGTGTTTAGTCTTTTGATCTACAAACGTTTCACAAGGGTGCAAAGAGCATTCCGATTCCCTGGAGACAGGAGACAAATGCGGACGTGCAAAGAAATCAAACGGCCCAAGAAAAACCATGGCGAAGAGGGCTAGACGAAACGCGATTTGAATGGCGCCGTGGAAATCCGTCGCCCCGCCGCGCGCGCGTCGCCCTCCCCGTTTCTCCAACTGTTTACTCAACCGAATTGCTTTGCGAGATCCGTGAGGTCAAGAAAAAGTGTCGACCTGAGGGAGATCGGCTCTAGATCGGCCACACCTCCGTGGTATAAGGACGATGAGGATGAAAGGCTATTCCAGGGTTTCTGACGCGAAGAGAAGCTTAGTTCTACATTCGGAAGATCTAAGCCCAGAAACTCGACAGAAAAAGCCGATTCGTCACGGATCTCTCATTTTCCTTATGGAAGCGAAGTTTCGAAGAGATCCTTCTCATGATGACTTCAGACGAAAAATTTCGAACGGAAAGCAAGCAATTGTACAAACCGCACAAGACGTTTCCAAGGGCCGAATTTTCATATTAGACCCGGGCGTGTTTGGCAGAGGGAATGAGAAAAACGCCGAAACATGTATTCGTCAATCCCGGAGAGCAAGGTCCGGGTGCGAAAGGCGGTGCCAGCCATCGGTGCTGACAGATGAATGCGAAGATGGATGGCAATGTTCCCAGGCTGACTATGAAGACTTCTGTACAACCACGACAATGTCTCACCATTCTCAGCGTCCTCTCCCAGCCTAATTATGTTTCGGGCAAAAGCGAGTTCACGGCTCACATCGGCAGGCAACATTTTGAATGTTTCAGTCCCAGCAGTCTTTGCTGCTACATGCACAAAGCAAGATTCAAAATGATTATGCGGATTTGTAAGACGACGCCCCAACAGATGGACAAGGAAGAAGACCAGAAAGAAGGGGGAGGGCCGGCTGAGGGGCGAAACGGAAACGAATATCTCTTGCCATGGCCGACCCTACTTTGTCATCGCGGGAACGTCATACAAAGGAGAGCCGGATGAGGGTGGAGGAAGAAGAGGGAAGAAGGAGGAGGAGCGCGGAAGACATTTCTTCCTCAGCAAGAGGTGACACGCAAATGGTGGAGCGGCCCCTCGAGAACATCTTCCCTCCTCTCCTCAACATATCGCCTTCTGCCAATCCTTTGTTCGCGATCCGCGGTCTGATGCACAAAAGGGCGAGCGCGCGGGAACCCGAGATGCCTTGTGTTGTCGGAAGAAAAATCGGAAAGGCAAGATTTGGCATTGAAGAGGGGGCACTGAGTCGTCATAAGATCGGGCCGCGCGCACACCCATCCATTGTTCAATCTCGCCCTGGCATCGTGAAAAAGCCGAAGAAGAAGGAGAAGCGAAGTGTGCGGAAGGGCAAACGTCATCATGGGGCCAAGCGAGGAGAGAGGCCAAAGGCGGCAGGCGGCGGGGCGATCTGATAGGCCATTTCGCCCCCATCACCAAGACACTCTCGCCGCCTCATAAGTTCACGGAGATTGGTGCCGAAACATCTCTCACACCTCGTATTTCACGGTATGATCACTTAAAGGAATGTGAAATGGCTTTTCGAGTCACACTTGGAACGAGTGAAAATGTCGAGATCCCAAGCATTCGACGAAGGCCGACTCGCGAAGAAGCGCCCCACTCTTGAAGAGCAGAGAATACATGGCGGAATTATTTGTCTTTGCCCGCGCCAACAACCGTATACCGAAGAGGACCGAAGTGGGGGACGGCCGTGAAAAACATTGAAGCCCGCCGCGTGAAAGCAGACAAGCAGAGACGGGTGAGGAGTGCGGGCTTTTTTCTTTCTTCTCTTCGAACAGGAACTCAAGAGGAGTCTCCGACACTTTATCGGAAGCTCGAGGGTGTGACGAGGTTGTGTCTCTTCCTTCAAGGTATGAAAAGTACAAAAGATGTCATCAGCAACCATTAAAGAAGAGAGAGTCAAAAAAGTTTCTGACAACAGAGGCACGAAAAGGGGCTACGAAGAAGGGCGAGATCGGAGACAAGGCGATTAGCGTGCTTGAAAGAAGGCGTGCTTAGGCCGTTGACGCCTTTGGCTACCGGACAGAGAGAGCACGGCCCCGATGAAACGCCTCATCGAGTGCTGTCAATGAATTCTCCGTGTCACCAATCGCTGATATACGCGTGTAAAGCAAGCGCCGTCCCTTCTTTTACTACCATCGCATGCGGCATTTGGTGTTCCCTTTCTCAGAGACTTCGCCCTTACCGCGACACTCAAGATATAGATTGAACCCCCATCAAACCTTGTTGGGTGTGGCCGAGTTCAAGTTTAGTGACGATGAAGAGGTGGTGAGGGTACTGGAGAAGGCCTCGTAGAACTTCCGCACTGTGACCTGAAATATAATCAGTGAAGTGAGAGCTTTGACCTCAAGATTTTAACGGGACTGAAATGCGGAACGAGAGACGGGCGAGCCATTTTTCATCTCGTTCTGGCGCGGCCCACAAGGGTGATGCACGGCTTTGTTAGCCATATCGCTCTTTTGCAAAACTTCCAAAATTCCAAAAAGTGCAAGACGAATTCAACCGCTCGTTTTCTTGGTCGAAAACCCTCGAGGGAGGAATCCATCAGAAAGGCCAAAGAACCTTGGACTGCGGCAGGTTGTTGCGTTCGCCGTTCTTCTCAGAGAGCAGGAAGAAACCACCGTCGTTCACGAGCACCCCGCTGTAGGAATTCTCGTCGCAGATGTCCTCCTTGGCCTTTCTCCAAAGCCGTTTGATTTGGAAGGACATGCAGCCGAGCATTCTTTGTCTGAAAAGATTTCGAAGACGAAAAGCGCCTTACTGAGTATCGCCGGGATTGACGATATGAACGCTGATCGAGAGACGGCTGTGATCGTATTCGGGATCGAGTTGGCTGAAAAAGAGCCTCAATGAAGGAAACTAGCAAAAGAACACGTCGACAAAGCGAGAGAATGACTATTTTGAGAAGCGAGAAACTGGCAATTATGCGTGAAAGCGCGCGATGCTCTCCCCTTCTCGACCACCAGTAGTTTTCATAAGAAGAGAGGAAAATGAAGGAAGCGAAAGAGGCAAACGACCATTGCTTGTCGACACCACATCGTCCATTAAACTTGGCGCGCATTTTCAAAGCGATTGCCACTAGGAAGTTGCCGACCAGACGCCGAGGTGAAAGATCTGCCAGCGCGATATGAAGGACTGGCATGCAGGCGAAAGAAAGGCAAGAAAGACCGGAATGCGTCAGCCTTCGAGTCCTCCACCGGAAGACAAGGGGATAAAAGAGAGGCGAGAACAGCGGCGACTCTAAAAACATGCCTCTGCCCCCCTCTTTTGCGCTGATATGGGTGACATTGGGCGTGGAGCTCCTAAATTCGGGTGCTGCGCATTGTTTTAAGAAGCAGGGAGAATCTCAGCAATGTCCCAAGACTCCCATGACGAATTTCAGAAACGAAACTTACAAGGTGAATTCCTCGTTGAAGACCGGTCGATTTGTATGAGTGACAAGACGAGTACGAACACCAACGGGCTGAGGGACAGGCAGCCGGTGTCTCGAAGAGCTTCGACCCTTTCGCCGTGAGTCGTGATGTGAGTGCGAACGCTTGATTCCCAGCTGAAAGGGTGCGTATTTATTGTCTGCATGGTCCATGTTTTGGAAAGAAGCAGCACTTGTTGACTTCATTATGAGTGCTGAACGAGGGCTCTAACTTCGAACTCGCAAACACGACAGATCTCTGGCGCATGAGGGCAACAAGGCAATATCGAAATGCTCACCCGAACCATGGAGCACATTTGCGTGGGGTCTGTCTTTTGATCAGAAAAATATACGGCGTTGTTGATCGTGACCGTTAAGATGCGTCTCTGCGGCGACATGGCCATTGTAAGGAACAGAATGCCTAAAATAGATGTCTCGTTAAAAAACGCCTGCCCACCTTTGATGCCCATATTCTTGGCGAGACTGCCCATGAGTCCGAACTCTTCTGGTCGACTCTGAAGGGGTGCAGGCTTCTCCCATTCACGTGTCGTCGTGAAATCACCCTATAACAATGACGTGGACTCTGAGCGATCATTGTTGCCACCACTCACGCTGTCCGAGTAGAAGCTTGATGGCCTCTCAAGGAATTCGCTCGGTCGACAGAGACTGATTGGGCGAGTCGCCCTCGGCACCGCGAATCGTGGTGTTGAACAGCCATTGCCCTTCACACCGTAGCCCTAGATACGTTTATGGAGCAACAAGCTGAGCGTGTTTACCTTGTGATGAGGGTTAGTTTTGGGAAGCACGTGTTGGACGGAAGTCGTGGTCGAGGTCTGCTGCGGTCGCCAGTCGCGATTGAGCCTCAAGGAAGGAATGACTGGATCGTCTTCGATAGGCATGACCGGCGAGAGCTCCTGCAACAGGCAACGACTGGTTACTCCAATGATGGAGAGAGAAGTGAAGTTGTGCCCTCGCTCCATACGGGTTTCACCCCTCGATACCATCTTGGCTAATTAGGAGAAGACCATCAAAGCACCCTGGCACCGGATGCACACAATGACCTTCCGGAGGAGGGAGCAGCGGCAAAGGACGAAAACATGCCTGGATCATGGTGAGACGGCGAGTTGCGCGTCGAGGAGTGTCCCGTTGAGGCGGCAGCGGCATTCGAGGAAAGAGCGGTGGATCCTTGCGAATCGGTGCATAGAGTGGATCATCGAAATCTTCGTCGTCGTCGAAAGAAGAAGAGTTGTTATGTATCGTGGAAAGAGATGAGAACTGAATGGCGTGCACGCCGCAAGGTGGACGCAATGAGCTGAAACGTCATCATCGTGTTACCGTAACCTACATTCTCCAGAGGCGCATTTCGAGTGGCATTATGAATTCGGCTGCCCTCCCAGTATTGCGATCAGCGAATGAAGCGCGCACGCAACGTGCAGCTGCCGGCAGCGCCGCACGAGAACGACGAGAGGGCAATGTCAAAAAGCGCGAAATGCGTGAATTCGTCGAGCACAAGGACAGATGGAGACGGGGAAGCGATGCGAGCGGGGGGAGGAGGAGAGGTGAGCGTTGTTGGAATGCCTTTCATCCCTTTCAACTTTTTACGCGCTTTGAACACCCAGGCGACAGATGCATACGGCGCGTGAAGAAGCGGCGCATGAAAAAGTCTCTGCCTACCGTCTCATCTCCTTCATCTGACGTGGATCGTTGCGTGAGATGGGCAGCGGGCGCACATTGACATCGGATTCTGAGGTTGTCATCGACTCATTGTAGTCGTCGAGATCCGACTCGGATTCTTCAAGTGAACTGGTGAGATTCGGCAGATCATATGGTCGAATTGGTTTCCTGCTGGCAGCCGTAAGCTCGGCATAATTATGAAGCTTGAGCGTAGCCATGATTCCCTGAAAGCAGAGACTTCTTTGGCGGCGCGAACACTCAGCACGAGTACAGGTCAAGGAGCGGTCAAAAGGCGCACGCGCAAGAGGGAAGAGAGAGAGGGTGGAGGGGTAGGAAGAGGAAGAGGAAGAGCGCCGAGAAGAAACACACAAAAGCGCATGGACGCGACCTCGGCGATCTCGACCGGGTCGTGTTTGACTCGGCCCGACCGGCGAGCGAGGAGGTCGACCCCGGAGCGCCATAATGAGATCGACGGAATCTTTTCCTGAGCGGTCACTTCAAAGTGCGGCGGCCGAGAGAGTGCCGAGCCACACGGCCACTCACTCACTAATCTGGGCAAACGGTCGCTGCAACCGATGTCAAACACGTCGCCGAGAGTCCACACAGAACCTTTCGAGATAGACGACTTGCCAGTGGCAAGACACCTAGGCCGGCCTAGGAGGGTCGTCGCCTTTCTATCGCCTCCATCCAGGTCTCCCACGACACAAAAAGAACCACCAGGAGGGCAGAGTCATAACTCAGCTGGATGCCTGGGAGTCGTTCTCGGCGAGATACCCGGCACTTTGCCTGCCATTCAACCAGCACCCACCCCCTCTCTCTATCAAACACCTCATGGACATTCAAGTGTTGGCGTAAGCGTGACCAGAGTGTCGGTTGTTGTCAGGGTCGATGAAGAAGGCCTCTCTTGAGGTTGCGGCGGCGGAGGGCGACCGGAGTGGACTCGTTTGGCTCGATTAGATAACGCAAAAAGACTAAACACAGATGCGAGTTGACGAGCGAGCGGAGACGCGCGCGCTTCCCCAAAATTCAAACAGCGCCTCACGTGAAACCTGAAACCGTCGCTGTCCCTTCTTCGGCATATGCCGGCTCGCGTTATATTCACGCAAGAGAGAGTTGCAGATTGCAGCACCGCCAACGTAAACAATGAGAGTGGACACCATCGAGAAGGGAAGGAAAGAGATGACCGTAGTGAATGAGTGAGCGAGGGAAGGCCGCCGTTGAGCGATTGAAAGACCCGATATTGCTCGTTGGTGGTGCCAATTTTGGTGGATGTAGTGACCTAATGGCGACTAGTCCTCCCCCTTCTATCGGCTCGGGATTGGGATCATCCAAGTGAGGCGAGCCCCCACACCCTTGGAACGCCGAACGGATGGAAGTGGGTGATTCGAAAGTGTGCCGATCGAATACAACCCTCATTATCCTAGGTGAAGGGCTTCAATAGCGGCTCGAATGGGTCATTTCGTCGGGGGGTGAACAACGGATCAGAAAGAAGTTGGAGGAGCCGGAACGGTCATTTCACGACTTTCCTCTCCTCCCTTCAGAGCCCTTTACAAGCGGTCGCGAGAGAGCAGCATTCAAGGACACTTTTGGAGATGAGCACGCGTGTTCGGTCCACATTAGCGCTTTCCAAAGGACGAAGAGGAGGAGGAAGGAGGAACAAAGCGAGTGGCCGATCACTCGGTCTGAATCGATGATGGAATTCCGGGCAATGCCCCTTTCAAGCCTCTCAAGGACGCAACCGCATTTCCGGATCAGAGGGAGCATCACCCCGTGGCGCGTAACGAGCTACCCACTTAGGCGGCTTGACCGAACGGTAACTGAATTTCTTCGCATCAAGAGCGCCTCGAGTGACCATGCTGACTCCTCTAAGAGGGAACGCCCAGAATTGAGAGGACGTTGAGCGAACGGCGGCCCAGAACCCCTCTTTCAGACACCGATTTATCGTTGCTCGTTTAGTGGCCCCCGACAGAGGACATGAAGTTTCAAGGACAACGGCTGAGGCGGACGATTTCGTTGGAAATAAATTGTAATCAGAGGAGGTTCTCTGTGTCTCCGCCCTCCTCGAAACTCTTAACTCTTGTGCGGGGGGCTGGTCTGGAACTAGTTGCAACGCCTAACAAATCACGCACGCGCAGTTGACAAGTGAGAGTGACAGAGTCGTTTAGAGACGGGGTCCGAAGAAGAAGAAGACGATGGATACGGAGGGAGGAGGCACGCGAACCGGTGAAGACACGAACCAAGACGTGTAAATCCTCGACGTGCCGATTGGACCCAGAGGGAGCCGGAATCGGGTCGGTGGTCGAGGCGCCTGCTAAGCCTCCCCTCGTCTCCTCCACCCGCGGCAATGCCGTTTCCCGCCCTTTTCCCCGCCTCATTCGAATGTCCACTGCGAGGGGTGGGGGCACACTGTTCGGGCCTCGCCTAGAGAGCCGCTGCGGCCTGGAAGAGAGGGCGCGTCGATAGAGTGTGTGAATGGAAGAGACGAAGAGAAAAACACCGACCGGCAGGTCACTCAAATCAACATCTCGTCTCATGAGCGAGAGGGCGAGGCTGGATTGTCTCTTTCTCTTTGGCAAACGACCCGAAGAGCCAATTCACATTCAGAAACCAATTCCGTCCTTTATGTGTCCTTTCAGTCTCGTTTTGGCATTTGTTGACCTTCCCTTTTTCAGATGCAAATGTGCACTCCACCCTGGTTCGTAAAACCGGCGTCCATTGCCAATCCTATGAACGGTCGTCTCGAGGCAGCAAGACGAATTGTCCTTGGGCGAGACGCGAGACATTCCGATGCCGTGGAACAGATTTGAAAAGAAAAGTGCGCCGCGCCGCCGCTGACCATCTGTTGTGGTCAGCGATGCGGCGAGCGGCGGCGGCGCGAGAGAAGAGTCGAGCCCGCGATGCGTTATGCTTGGGAGCGCGGACGTTCAGCCGACGAGATCAAAGGTGGCGCGCCATTCCGACATCGATGTGTCAAAACTCAAGAGCCACAGCCGGTCACTCGATGCGGCGGTGATAAAAACTTCTGCTCACACCTTTTGAGCGGAACCGCCTTCCTCCCATTCGATGCTCGGGTTGAGCGGATCGAATGAATGAAGTGCCTCTCTCTCTCTCTTCGAGGGTGTCTGTGGGAAACGAAGTGGAAGGAGAAAGAGAAAGGAGAGTCCTCCAGGTCGAGGAGCATCACCACCGGGCCCTTCTTGTGTGACCCCTGCGAGTCTGTGATTAGAGCACCTCCATTTAGCCGACAATGGCAGATGTTGCTCCTCGCCAAGGGCAAGGAGCGGACAGCCGATTCTCTGAAGATTCAGTGCTTCTTCTATAAATATTCAGTCCAGCCTCTCGACTGTTCTCCCGGGACGGACGCGTGTCCCATTCTCGTGTTAATGATGAGGACGCCAAGATGGCGGAGTAATTATGCGTGTGTGCTAGTAGCTGATCCTCTCTTCTCCTCCTTGGAAGGACTGTAATTGAGGGAGAAGAACCCGGGGTGCTGAAAGACGGCCTTGTCTCTTATTAATGTCGCAAAGGGGCAGCTGATTTGGACGCTGTCCACGAGACGGATTCGTCTGTTCGCTCATAAAAGAAAAAGGGTTGGAAGGAAGGAAAAGAGGCTCCTCTGCCAGATTGCGCGTGAATCAGACCTCCTCGAAGCGACACCCCCGGGAACAAGGGAAAGGAAGAACGTTTCCACGGTCGCAACTGCTTGATTTACGGTGAGTCGTGGACGAGGTCATTGAGTTATCGGCAATGGACAACCAGGACACGCCGACAGCAAGGGGGCTTCTCTCAGACCACATGGAGACAATGCCCTCAGCCAGTGTCCCCAATTGCGACAAAGATCAAATGTCACACAGCTTGTGCCTCCCGACGGCGAATACCCGAAGGAGCCGTAAATGAAGCCGCAGTCTTGCGCAATAAGAACAGCTCGGACCCCATTGAGCCGCTCTGAGTAGGGGTCGTTGAGATTTGAATCTTTTGCTGGGACAGACCGATCAGCAGGAAATTGCCTTCGTCTGTTTCGAAATCTTCTTTCACAAGCTCCATGATAGGCTTCAAACCTTTGAAAGGAAATGGAAGAGAGAAACAGAGATGCGCGTGTTGCATTGTTTCCAGCGACCTTTCTCTGAACATCTGCCCATGACGTGACCTTGCATGTACCAGCCATCTTTCTTTTGAACGTAACCTTTGTTGTTCAGTTTCACAGTATGCAAGTTCATACAGGACACACGCTTTGTAATCAAATGACCAGTTTTCACTAGCGGCTTCTTTCTTTGTCACCGTCTCCCTTCAAAAGAGCCGATCGTAAAGGACACCGAGTGAGTGGCGCTTGCGACGTCGGAAGGAGCCGGAATTGGAGGCTGACGCCGATGAGCTGCCGTTCGAGCTCGACGAGGCCTGCTGGTAGTTTGACAGGGACTGCTGACCTGAACACCGAGAGAGGAGGGATATCCCCCGTCGTTACGTGACCTCACCATTGTAATCCGTGACGACGGACACCGAGTGCACGGAGCTGTTCTGGCCCGTCGCCGACACACCGCCATTAATGCTCACATCTAGAGATGGAGAAGGTGACAGAGGTGGGAAGATGGAATCAAAGCTCACTTCTAGGTCCTCCATTCATATCATTGAGCTGAAGAGCGGCCGAGGTGTTGATGGATGACGTTCCGTTGAGGGAATTCGCGAAGCCCTCCATCATCGAATTGCCGCTCACTCCAGTGTTGTCGAGGGTGAGGAAGGAATTGCCCGTCAAGTTGTTCGTGTCACCCTGCACTTGACCGTTCGCCTGCGCACTGCCATCTAAATGAGATTTTTGTGAATGCGCGAAAGTACACTCACAATTGTTCATGCCATTGCTGTTATTGAGTGTGGCTTCGGCGCCGATGTTTAGGCCGGAGGTCTGATTCTGGCCAATCGCCATGCCATCGCCGTTCACCACCACTTGACCGCTTCCATCCTCATTGTAGGAGGTGTCAACCGACACTGAGGCATTCGAGTTGAGCGTGCCGTTTCCGTTGATCTCGCCATAGCCAATGCCAACTGATTAGGAAAGGTTAGAGAAGAAATTGGAGACGTACGCGTCTCTCCGTTGCCGTCATCAACCACAAGGCCGTTCCTCACTGTCATGTTCTTCGAGGCGCCCTCCGCCGTTCCATTCATCGAGGTCTAAAAGTCTCGCTGAGGAAATCCGAGAACCCACTCCTCCATTGGTGCCATTCTGAGTGTTCATATTTGATGTGGAGTTGACCCCGATTGCGCTGCTTCCATCAGAATTCACTTGTGAATCACCGAATGTGAGAATGGCTATGCAATGATTACGAAAGGAGCTAGCACTCACATTGATTCACGCCACCGCTAAGATTACTGTGTAGACCACCGCCAACAACAAGGTTCGTCTGACCGGCGCCGCCCGTTGTGTTTCCGCTCATGCTGTTGGAAAGATCATGCGAGTCGCCGTCGACGATGCCGCTGCCGCCAACTTCCGCGTTCACACTGCCGCCTCCCTCATTGTGCCCAATCACATCACCGTTCACCTCCATACCTGTGAACGTGTGAAAAAGATGAAAAGAGATCAAAAACCATTGGCCTGGTTTCCTGCACCGAGGTCGACCTGCGCCGACGCATCGAGCAAACCGCTCGCCTGAGCGCTTCCCACGAGTTCGGCGAGGATCTTGTCCCAAGAGAGTTGTTGATTGGAAATGACATTGCTCGACGATTGGTTCGATCCCGAGGCTCCGGCTGTGGCAATCGATTCCGGACTGTCTGAAAGTATTTTGCACTTTTCGATGAGACAACAACGCACTAAACGATCCAGCAGCACCATTCAGTGTGATTTGAGAACTTCCGTTGGCGATCGCCCACGTATCGCCCACACCGTCGGCAGCGCCCTGAAATCGCTCATGTGATCAATAGAGAGACGAACGTGTTGGTAGTTGGTTATGGTCTGATTGCCGCCGAAGATCTGGCCAAAAATGTTCGAATCGACAGCGGTGTTGTTGCCATGGCCTTGCACATCACCGGTGCCGCTAACTTCTGGAACCAACGAAGTTGTAAAAGAGAAGAAGCTTCATAATCACCAGTGTCACCAACGGATCCATAGACCGAATTGTTGATCGAAGAGTCGCCAGCACCACTCGCATTACCAGCAGACGAGGAATTCACTCCAATCACGCCATCCACCGTCTTGAAGTGATGAGCAACGGCGCTGGTGTCGACGTTATCTCCTTCACCCGATGAAGACCCATTGGAGAGAACCGTTGTTGCTGCTGAATAAGGAGACAGAATGAAGACTCTGAGTCTTACATGACTGTCGTTTGAGTCTCGGGACTAGAAATGAATCAACAGAGGCGAGCAGGACGAGAATACTCAAGACAGTGAGCGCTCGTTCTTGCCATGCCATTACTCTAATACTTGAGACAGTCGGCCGTGATTCACTAACGGAAACGGTGGTGGCGCACACCGGTTGAAGGGCCTTGAAACGGCGACGGCGTATCCGAATCTCGGTAGAAGAGACGAAGGCCAATTACGGCGATCGACCAGCTTATGGCACTCGCGACTCCTCTCGGCCTCCCACCGTGCGAATCCCCCGGTGTTTCAGCGTTTTTTTGTTAGTCTTCGCATCGGTCTTCGTACTCTTCATTATATGGACCCGTTTGAGAAACACACGAAGGAGAGCGAGGCTCAAATGCGAGTCGAGGAAGAATCCGTCTTGCGAACGAGATGCGCGATGTTCGCCGAGGGTCGTCGTCGCACGATGTAATCCAGAGGCTCCGCCCGCGCCGCCTGCTTCCGGCAGCAGAGACACGACAGACACCCGCGCTTCTTCTCCGCGGCTCTAAATGGCATTGGATCAAGGAATCATAAGAATCCCTCTTACGGTGCCATTGCTAGTCTCTGAAGATTGCCTGCGGAAGAACGAGGAGTGAGAATGGAGATGATGGATCTCTCCCTCGAAGTCTTTCTTATCTCCTTTTCGATTTGAGAGTTTGATCGGACAGGAGCGAAGGTTTCAAAGACGATAGTCCGTGGTGGCTCACGCGCTGCCGCAGTCACCGGATCGGCATTTGGTGCCATAAACCTGGAAGCAGAACATATTTGAGCTTTGTTTCCACGAACCCGAGGACGAGGAGGTTGACACACGCAGAGAAAATGGCGAGGCCGAGGACAATGAAGAGCATGGTAAACAGGATGTAAACGGCATCCTTTTGCAGAGCGCCTTCTTTCTGCAGTGGCACGTAATCCCCGAATCCAATCGTGGATACTAATGCAAATTCTTGACCAGTTGATCTTCTCGACTTACGAGTAATGACGCAATAATAGAACGCCTCGAAGAGCGTCCATCGTTCATATTTGTGAAAGACGATAGTCCCAACGAAGATTCCCATCCAGCCAACTGAGAACGAGACCATCAAGAGGTGTTTTGGTGTCACATCCTTGATGAATTCTACTCCACGCGATCGGAGGAAGTCGCGAATCTGAGAACATCCATTGCTCACTCAGGACACACCTTATTGAGAACGAAAGCGATTCCCGTGTTCACCCGTTCACCAATAGACTGGAACATGATGAGACCGAGCGGGATGCCGGCGATGGCGAAGAGCATGCAGAAGAGCTTGCCACACGTCGTCTCAGGCGTCGAGTGTCCGTAGCCTGAACCGCATCTTTGCATTTCGCCTCTTCGCTCTTGCGCCTCACCAACAGTCGTCACCACACCAGTGCAGAAATAGAACGCTCCAACAAACTGCCACTGGAAGCCCGCTTTGTGGGGTATTCCTTTGATGATAACCGCCTCGAGAAGGTCCCAGTCTCTGAACACTTCTTCCAGAGACAGAAGCACTTACTTCTCGGTAAAGTTGTACTTCTCTTGCATCTTCTCCCGAATATTGGCGATTTCGTCACGAATATCGGTGTCCGTCTCGGATTCGAGACGATCGAAGACGGCGGCACCAAGGAGCAAGTAGGAGAAGGTGCTCACCGTAAGAAGAACGGCTCGCACGCTCTTGCGATCCATTCACTGCCCTCCATGCATCACGTCGCTTTTCTAAAGAAAACTGAAATTTCTTTCCAAAAGGCCGACCTTATATGAGGAGTCCTCGGGTCGTCGTCATTGGTCGATGGTCCCGTCACGTGGTCTGACCGAGGGCGCATCGAGTGCGGGAGACGCTCGAGGCGTCGAGGACGGGCAACGACGACGACGCGGCTAAAGCGACGCTTAAGAAGAGCTCGGTAATTGGTGGCGCGTCCCGGCTGGCTGGCAAAACGCGCATGAGACGCCCCGAGAAGGGAGAGAGCCGTCGTCCCGGCTTCGTTAGGAATGGAAATGCCCAAAAGTGAGAAGAAGAGGGTCTGCGCTTCCGGAAGAGAGGCGAGGCGCGACGCACGCGACAACAACTCCAGTCATAGCGTCGAGCGACTTGTTGCCCTCCGCCCTCCTCCTTCTTCTTCTTACTAGAGAGAGGCGAGGCGTCGGCAGTGGAAGCAGAGGGAGACGCTCTCTATGATAACCGAATTACGTCGAGTTGTGCCATGAGCGTGTGGAAGGGCGAAAGAGCCCCCGAGGAGTGGGGGTCTCCCTTCCTTCGACTTTTCTGCATCATCATAGATCATCGCATGCGCAGCTCCACTGAATGTGGTCAAACAAACAATCTGGAACCGCCACATTATACTCATTGTTGACTCGTGGGAGGAGGAGGAGGAGAAGGAGGTGAAGGTAAGGTATCCAGTCTTCACCGGCAAGGGCACGCGACAGTCCCCGGCAGTGCTTCAATCGAAGTGTCGTTGGTATTCTCTTCCCTATGACTCCGACAGAATGTCGGTGAATGTCGGAGATGCTGTGGTGGAGGAGCTTTCGAAGCCGCGGCATGTACACGGCGCTAACCAGCGGCCAAATGAGAGTTCATCCAATTCCAGTGCTAAAGATCCTCTTCATCGTCTTCGTGTTGGTTTTTGCTTTTGTAAGTTGGTCTATTACTTCAACTTCTTCCGCATTTAGTACAGGTTGTATGGGCAAAGACACGCCACCGACGAAGGGGAAGCTACAGTCACTGAAATAGCTATTGAGCACTACACGAGCGTTATTGATCCCGATTTTAATCCCAAGCATCATGCGATCAAGCTCGGATCAATCACCAACAGTCAGAATGTCACTTTCGAGATCACCGAGAGTCACTTCATGAACGACAAATCGTTCGATCTTTGAGTCGTAAATGACTTAGCCTTTAGTCCAATCGGATGGCGATATGTCACACTCATCGGCTTCAGCGGTGTTGTCCTCTCCACGGGGTTCTTGAAGCCACCTAGACGTAAGATCTTCAAACGATCTCAGAATGTGTTGAAGTCATCAACGCCGATTCCTGGCAAAAGCAATGGCCGTTAAATAAGCGAAGAGTTGATCATAATTACATTCGAATGATGATTGCAAGGCCATTTGCTGCTGCCAACATTCGGCTGCCACCAAAACCGGGAACGCGGTTCCTTAGCATTGGTCTTGGTGGAGCTTCAATCAACAATTTCATTACTACCACTTTTCCTGAGGTAAGGCCCATAACTGGAAGTTCGATGGCACAGGATTTAGGTCACCATGACTGTAGTCGACATAGAGCGTGCGATGCTTGACATGGCAAGGAAGTATTTCGAACTGATTGAGGGTCCGAGGCACAAGGTCGTCATTCAAGATGGAGTTCGATATCTGAGCAATGCTGTTGCTCAAGGTTTGTTTGAAGAATCTTCAAAACCCAAATTTCAGGAGAGACCTACGACGTAATCTACTTAGACGCTTGCTACAACGATCCAAAGTATGATATCACTTGTCCGATTGGCGTCTTCTTGAAGGACTATGTGTGGAAGAACATAGCCAAACTCTGCGGAAAGAATGGTGCGCTTCATTGACTCTCGTATTGTTTCCTTCAGGAGCGATTACTGTGAATCTTCTCATCTGGAGGGACGATGCGAAAAACTTGGGTCAAGTGGGTCTTCTCGTCCTAGCTTGACGTTGAGAATGATTTAGGTGCTTTCGATGGCCACTGCGCATTTTAAATATTGCCGTGCGGAGAAGGTCGTCGAACGCGGCAATCGGGTAGATCTCATTTTGCCGTCTTGTAATATAAGTTTAGGTTCTCACTTGCACGAACTTCGCGCCCATTGATGAGCAGAAAGTTGCCGTCATGAGTACAAAGCTGAATACTTATGTCGATGACTAAACCGGGGAGATGATTTCGGGGTATTCATTGTTGTCTAGTGTTGTTTTCCATTCGATAAATCAGACTTTAATTCTCGTCCAGCACTGCGTATATTCTCCGTCAGTCTCTTCAACGAAGAGTGATTGGTATTCTCCTAAAGCACTACGTCGTTGGTGAAATTCAGCCTTTCTGGATAGGAGCAACAGAAAATGTATACGCCAGCATTCGAACGTTTACTGCGATTATGTTCGAATCAATGGTTTAAGCGTCTCATCGTTGCCGTCCTTCTTACTTCATCGTTCTTCTTATTTGTAAAATCCCACTTAAAACGTTAACGTGTTTAGTATCAAATCTCCGAATTTCTACGCGACAACCTAGAGGAGGTCACTTTTGTGCAACTTGGCTCGGTGACCAACAGTCAGAATATCACTTTCGTCATTAATGAAAGACACTTCATGGATCCCAAAAATCACCGGTCTTTTCAATGCTATGCGAGTTACATCGAAACTTTTAGGCCATCTGGGATGAGGTATGTTACAAAGCTTGGTCAAGAGGGAGTCATCGTCTCGGCGGCCTTTTTGACGCCTCCGAGGGGTAATCTCAAAATCAGCTTGTCCTAGAGTATGTTTAGTCATCGACACCACTACTTGGCGACAGCCTTGGAAGATCAACAAACGTCAAATTGACGAACACTCTGTTCGAATGATGATCGAGAAGCCGTTTGCCGCTGCTAACATTCAACTTCCACCAAAGCCCGGAACACAATTCCTGCTTATTGGTCTCGGTGGAGCCATCATGAACAATTTTCTCACCTCGGCTTTTCCTGAGGTAACTTCTGTCATACACTTGACTGTTCAGTCAACTATGACCGTGGTCGAAATCGAGCCAGCAATCTATGAAATGGCAAAGAAATATTTTGAACTGAGTGAAGGACCAAAGCATCAAGTTGTTATCCAAGATGGTGCGAAGTATCTCCGTGATGCTGTTGCACGAAGTTTGGGAGTGGAAACTTCCAAACTTCAAAATCACTCTTTCAGAAGCAAGCTTCGATGTGATTTACTTGGACGCTTGTGGCAACAATCCAAAGAAAGACATCTCATGCCCAGCAGGCGTATTCTTGAAGAAGCGAGTCTGGAAGAACCTGTCCAAATTGCTCGAAAGGAATGGTTTGTCTTACAAACTGACGTTATTAGCTTTCCCTGCAGGCGCCGTAACAATGAACTTGCTTATCTGGCGAAACGCTGAAAAGCACACTCATGAGGTAAAACATTTCAAGTTCCACTCACTGTACCAATAGGTCCTGTCCATAGCAAGACAGCACTTTAGGCATTGCCGGATGGATAAGATCTTCGAGCGAGGGAATAAGGTAAGATTCTTCCTTGGAAAGTGTTTTCTTCAGGTTCTCACTTGCACAAACTTCGCCCCCATCGATGACCGGAAAATAGCAGACATCGGAAAGAAACTAGATTCGTTCATTGATCATTGAAGAACGTCCTGGGTTTTGATACAGTCTTCGATAGTTCTTGAAATTGATAAATTCATCACAATCTAGCCATCACTTCGCGAAGACAGAGTTTCAAATTCAAGTGAAAGTCAGAAGATCGATCGGCACCCAGTTCAATCGACACACCAGCTGTGCGCGTTGAAATGAGTTTTGTGTCGCCTTATCAGCCGATCACTGTTTTCCCGACCGGAATCGACTGATGCCCACCTCGAATACGCTTTTCCGCCTTCTCGCATTCATTCCAGCGCTTCCTTTGTGGTTTCCTTCCTGGCCATTTTCATAAGAGATGGGGCACACAAAGACCACGACGGGTCACAACTCTGGCAGACTGTCCCGCCTTCCATGACGTGTCCTTTGCTCTCTTCTCTTTTCCCGGCTGGCGCACTCTAATCGCTTCACTTGCCTCCGACTCGTCTTCTCCTTCTCGTTGTAGAGAGCAGAGATCCGGCATGGACTTCCTAACGATCTTCACTACATGGATCACCATCTTCTCGGTCAGCTTCATCTTTCTTCCAATGTAAGTCGGTGGAGATGACGGGGGACAAGGTTTCAGGCTCCAAGTCCTCGAGTGGCGGCGACGCGGCACTGCCGACGGCTTCTCGTCCGTCAACCTAGTCCTTCCTGTTCTCACGTGAGTGTCTTTTACTTGTGGCGGCCTGTGTTCTGTGAGGCTCGACAACTGATAGTAAAGTTAATCAAAAGTGCATGTTCAGAATGTCTTGCTGGTTGAAGCACGGCATCATGACGAACGACCCAACGAATAAACTCATCAACGGCATCAATCTCTGCTTCATCGGCTTTTACATTGCTTGTTTCGCCTTCTATCAACCAAAGCGGGTAAGTGATGATTTTCGATTTGGAGTCGCGTTGTGAATCACAACCACAACACGACATCGGCACACACTCGGCACGAAAATTGATGAAAGAGCAGAAAACTCCTACAAGACACATCGCTTGCAGCGTTTCCTCATCGGCCAACTCTCCACTCTCGCGCTGACTCTCTACACGTTGTTTGCCTATGTCGAATCTCACGAGCCGCATCAAGCTCCCGATGTGATGGGCAGCATCGCCGCAGGCGTACAGATCCTCGGCCTCAGTGGGGGCATCTATGAAATCGTGAGTGTCTCCTCTTAGAAAGAATTCTCGTAGTATCGAGTATTCACGTTCAAACACACGGAGTACGTGGTGGCGTCGATGCAGTTCGCCTTCTTCTTCCTCATCTCTCAGTGGCTTCTCTATGCCATCCTCACCGGAAATTACTACATGGCTGTGAGTGATCACTAGATGACACGAGAGTCTCTAGGTGGCGAACCTTGCCGGTCTCGTTGTGAACATCACCACCTTGTCGCTCTTCGTCGTCTACCCGCCACTCACATGGAGAGTCCCCATCTTTGGCACGGGTCCTCAACAAAAGAAGAAGGAGTAGGAAGTCTTTCTGGCCCATCGCGACTTGCCATATCTTCGCCTACATATCTTCAACCAGAAAATTCATATGCAAAGATTAAAAGTCCTGACATAATTTGGTAGCGGTCTGTGACTTTGGATGAGGCGAAGTCTTCTTGTTTGGATAAATGAACAAGAATGTGACTGCCGCAAGAGTATAAGGCAGAAGATCATCAAGGCTACGCCAGTGATGCGACACTAAGGAAGTTTTCATACACGTTTGCTTCACTAAAGCATCCCTCTCGAAAAGAAGTATCAAAAGGATGCTCCATCCAAACTTTAGAAAAGGGGATTGCATACTTTCAAAGACCTACTGGTGGCTATCACGATGCGTACGCAGCACTTAAACGAGGTCCCGCTTTGCGGGCCCCCCCCCTCCCCCCCGACAGCCGGGGGTCGGAAAATTTTTTCGCTTTTTAGAGGCTTTCCGACATCCGCGGAGAGTGCCTTGATCACCAGAAAAACTCAGAGCAACTCATAAGAAAACATTTGGCGTCGTTCTGCGCTGATGCTCGCCGACGATCTTGTACGAGCTTTACCAATTGGCACGACCGACGGCGAGAAACGGAAAATAGTTGTCACTTTCGCAAGGCTTATTATTGAGATCCTAATCATTGACCCTCCCCCCGATTTGGCCTTAAGAGAAAGAGCTCGCGAAGCTCTACAAAATGCGCACAAGAACGGGAAATATACTCAAACAGAAAAAAGACTTAGACCCCCCCCCCGCTCGAAGGCCCGCTTTTTCATCGAAAGGCCCGCCTTTCAAAGACCAAGTTTTTCCGAAGAGCGAGTTATGGCACATATTAGGGACAAATCTTGAAGCCAATGGTACCATTCGATTCCTCAGGGCCTGGAGATTCCTCTGGCATATTCAGTTTTTAGAAAATCGACCAATTTTTGGATCAAGTTAGCCACGACAGAGTGGCGGGCCTTCGCCTGCCAGCTTACGCCTGTTTGTAACAGCCCATTTGGCCTCGAAATCGGTCGATTTTCTAAAAACTGAATATGCCAGAGGAATCTCCAGACCATGAGGAATCGAATGGTATACTTGGTTTTAAGATTTGCCTACGATATGTGCCATAACTCGTCGTTTCGAAAAACTTGGTCTTTGAAAAGCGGGCCTTTCGATGAAAAAGCGGGCCTTCGAGCGGGGGGGGTCTAAGTCTTTTTTCTTGTTGAGTATATTTCCCGTTCTTGTGCGCATTTTGTAGAGCTTCGCGAGCTCTTTCTTTTAAGGCCAAATCGGGGGGAGGGTCAATGATTAGGATCTCAATAATAAGCCTTGCGAAAGTGACAACCATTTTCCATTTCTCGCCGTGGAGTCACGCCAATTGATAAAGCTCGTACAAGACAAGGACTTGACGTTTTGAGCTGATCACAGCCAAAGAGTCAGAAAGACGCTCTCGAAACCCTTCTCGTCTTCGTCCTGTATACCTGTCCAGATGATACAAAGGTGGAGCCGTTGCCGAAGAGCTTCCCAGAAGTAGAAAGATTACCAAGGAAAGGACTGTCTTGCACTTCTTGCAAAAAAGAGACTTTTGAGATGTCGTCTGAAGCTCTTTGGCTATTTCTTTTGCTTCTACAGGTCAAATAGATGGTAAACTCCAGGTTCTCACCGGCTTCTGCACTTCAAACGCTCTCAAATAGCGCTTTTCAGTCGCCGGGTAGGTCAAAATTTGACCTATATGGGTAGATCAAAATTTGACCTACCCCCCCCCCCCCCCGACGGCCGAGGGCTGGCGGGAGCTCGTTTAAGTGCTGGCAGTCACCCTCTTCAAGCTTCAACTCCAATGATTGCAGCTGGTCGGAAAGTTCAGGTCTCTTTGCGACAATCTCTCTCAGTAAGAGTCCTTCTTTTCCCTTCCAGCCCCGGACCAGCCTCTTAACTATTTATTTCCGCTTTGCCTCGACGTTCCCACACCTTCGTCCTCCACACAATGTGTTAGTATTGTAAGAGAAATCCTTTTTATTTCCGTAGAAAGGAATCGTGAACAAACAAGATTTTAGTAGAGAGCGTAGGAAGAAACTTGACAGCTTTCATAGCTGTTGTAGTCGGCCGTCCAACGTCCGTTCGGCAATGTCGCTAAATTTCATAACAACGCAATGATAGTTTGACGTTATGACTCACGTGTTGCTGTCGTCGATGTGAATTGATCTGCAATATCATTTAAGTGAGCAGATTGAAGAGTACAAACACATACACTTGCTTTGCGTGCAAACGCTAGGAAGAAGGCTGCGACAGAAGATTGCAGACCAGCGGCCAAGGAGGCGAGAGAGCGCCACGCAGCGAGAACCTTGAGGCAGCAGAGGATTCGGCTCGCCGCTCATCCAGAGTGCGAATCCCGAATTCGCTAGCTAGAAAAGCTTCTATTACAGTGTTAGGTTAAAAAAGGGCACCGTAACGTAGGTAGAGGTCAACTCCCAACGAAACTCGTGAAGAGCGTTGATGTCGCTCAAAGCGAGCCAGTAGCGACCACTGACGTCGATATCCTCCACGGCTGCGAAGTTGGCCGTCTCGCCGAGAAAGGCGTCGAAGCTTGAATCGAAGACGCTCAGCAAAGTTGCCTGCTTTGCCCGACAGTTCTCGACTGCGTCAGAGTAACTAAGGCGTCGTGGCTCAACCCAAATACACTGCGAGGAGTAGTAGATCCAACCGTTCGGACAAGCTAAACAGAGAAAAAATGATGCTCAAATAATGGAACGAACGGCTGTGGAGGAGGAACATTCGGGCGAGTGCATCTTCAACGAATAGTGTCTGAGTGATGCCGGTCCATGCGCTGCCTGAAACATATCGGTAGTCCCAAATCGCATCGCAGTTTACCAGAAGGCATCGTGAAGACGATGGACTGTGGTCGGCCGTGTTCGAAGACGAAAGCGATGGACTGCGGATTGCCGACAGCAATCTTGGGATTCATCCTAGCATTGGCGCATGTCGCGTCGATGCCGCTCATCCACATAGTTGAGTTGTGGTACATCGCTGCGAGCATGGGCATGATCTAAAATCGAAAACGTAAAAAAGTAGTGCTAAATGTGCTCACATCCTGAAAAGAGCTTGAATTGAGAGCCCAACTAGCACGACCGAAATATCGCAAGGTGTCGACGGGAGTGCCGTGTGAGATACAAAAGTTGTCAGTTGGAATGAGATTGTACACCTTTTCGAGATTGAAAAGAAGAAAGAAGTGCCACTAACGATCGTATGATATTTCTGAATGTCGCCCGCCCAGCGGTTCATCTGGTCCGTGTCGTCGGCCTTTGGACATGCGACGATGTTCAGCTGAAAGGCATTGATTGCACTCGGTGTTTTTCTATTATGGGAAATCAGCTCTGACCTATTGTATTGGTATAAGACCAGCATAGAATAAAAAAAAAGCACAGACCATAATATGGCCGCCGTGTTCCGCAAGGACAGCGTCAAAGTTCTTGGTGAAGGCCGTGTTCGAACAGTAACAAGGAGTGGTGCAGCCGGCAGATGCTGCGTGCAGGGCATTCAACGCGCTAACAACAGAGTTGGCCTCTTTCTCAGCTTTCATCACCATTTTCAAGGAGCCTTAATTGGACGTTAACCCATAGCGTAATTGAAAGAAAACAGTAAACAACAACAAGGTGTAAAAAAGAAACAAACAAACCATCGCCTTCATAGACATAAGCCGTGAATTGGAATGGCTGCACGTTGAAAGGAGAGATATCGCGAAAATAAGTAGAAATTCCGGTTTTCAAGGCAAGAATAGCATTTCTGCAACTTTATTGCTCACGCTGGCTTACTTTGTGTTTAGTGACTGTTCCAGGAGAATGACGACATCATGTGTGGTGGTCGCTGCCACTGTTCCAAGGACCACAAGAATGATGAGAAAGAAGAAAAGACGCATCTTCAAACGAGAATGACAGAAATTCGCAACAATTGTTGACAACTTCAAACAAAAGAAAGTCGTGGCGTGCGGACTCGCGTCGGATTCTCGAGTCGATAGGGACCTCTCAGTGGCAGGGCTTCTTTATAAGCGGATTATTAGCCGTTTGGTCTCGAGTTCAGGAGCGAAAAGACGTGCAGATCGGCTGTCAAAATGTTGTTTAGCAAAGTGATCTCCATGATTTATGCAACAGAAAAGTGTGTCGAAAAGGTTGAGACAATGCTGACAATGAAGAGTTTTTTCTTTAGAAATTGGGCGAATATCGCGGCGTTGGCTTATCGCCCAAATCTCCAATGAAGCTTTCATTATCGTTTTCTTCAAGACCACACGGTCGTCGGAAGGTCTGAAAACTCCATCGTCCGTCACTTACATTGTTAGTCTAGGTCAAAACCTGCTGATACTCGTAAATGAACTGAAGAGTCGTCCATTTTTCGCCACTTAAAATCGGACAAGAAGCGTGTCGAGTACGAATATCGCCTTCACCGTTTCGATGCAAGTTGTACCAGAACGTCGTACTTTACGCAAAAAAATATCGCCTTATATTGTATGTAGTCACACTCACTTTGGTGGCTTTCACTTCCAGTCCTTTGCCGTAGAAGACTGTTGATCCACCGAAGTCCGGTTGGGACATCTAGACAGATTTTAATCGTACCAAACTTACATAGAAAATAATTGTCGCCAGTCGATCGTCCTTGCCCACATCTTCAGGAGTTCGTGTCGCCCCATCCTGTAATGCGTTTGCAAAAAAATTCACGTTACCCGTTGATAATCAATATGTGGTGCAAAGAGGGCCACATTGAGATTTTGGACTCTGTTAATAGCGGTTCGTGAAGTTGCAAAGAAAAAACGGAAAAAAAACAACGCAATTCTGTGGTCCAAAGTTTTGAGCTGTCTCTCACAATCAGCGCATGTCATGTCTTCAGAAGACGCGACCTGCAAGACAGAGTGTGAATCTTACGCCATGCGTTTTTCCTCCCATTTAACGTGGGAATGATTACTAATTAAAAGATTACTAAGCCTTTTTGCTGATTGCATAACAACTGGGAAAGAGGCCGGCGGCAGCAGACAAAGTCGACCACAGAGTGTGTGAACTCGGAGAAGAGAGAGAGGGGGCGACTCATTCGAATGGCACTTACACATTTCATTCTTCTGCCTTCATCTCTCTCGACTTGCCAAAGACACTCCCACACTCTTTTTTGAAACGTCTTCTTCAGAAAATGGTCTATAAAAGGACGAAGACTATTCGTCGAGTCAAACGTTCAGCCAAGGTTGCTAGGGATGGATGAGCGAACGGTCTTGACGGCACCGTCGCGACGACGCGGACGACCACCGAAGTCGGAAGCAGCGACGACTCCTGTGTGTGGTTTTGTTTGCTCAAGTAGTACTTGTTGCTGTTTTAGTGTTTTGAAATGAGGGTACATTTTTAAGGAAGAACAATGTAAAAGACGTCGAGCTACAAATCGGCGAGCAGCTGAAAAGCATCGCGAAAAGCGCCGTCGGGAACATCGTCAAATTGTGGAGGTTGAGAAAAAGCTATCAAATTTATTTTCTGTTGTCGAAAATCTAGGAAAACCGTGATCTCAAGATTGAAAGCCGACAAGTGTGGTCTGAAAATGCGCATCTCAAACAGGTTCCGCTTTGCTTTTTCAAATTCAATAACTTTACTGTGAAAGACTATGTGATACACTGCAATGTTGTAGCAGGTTCATTCGCTGACGCAGTACACACGATACCTAGAGGGTATCGTCCACGGACAGACTCACGAAGAAGAGCAGCCTGTAGCTCTTTTTCTCAACAGAGCAGCAAACTCTGGTGAGTCTGGGTCTTTTGAGCTATTCGTAGAACCTCACGCTTGGCCCGTTACTGAAAACAGTCTGCAACAGCAACAGCCAGTAATGGCTCCAGACACAGAGAACTTCTTCGACTTCTCAAGCACTTCGACGCCGCCCGAGCTGCCAGCATCTCCTTATTTGGAAATCTTAGGCAATGAATTTGATTACTGAAATCGTGCCCGATGCATATTGTTCCGGCGCAACAACACAGCCACGTTATTTTTCTGTTTTTCCCTTTTCAACCCGCTAGCACCTGCACAATTTCTTTGTCGTTTACTATCGATCAATGTTATTTTCGTGTGCTTTTTTTAAAAAAAAGATTGCTCATATCGTTGATTTCGACATCTTGTGGCATCTCGTGATTTCATTACTCGAAGAGGACAACGACTTGGTACAGCCTTTGTTCACTCGAAGACAACCTTTCATGACGGATATCGTCTAATTGTTTTGGTAAATTTCGCAACCCTTCCATGATCACAAGTGAGAAATGCGTAATCGCTAGCGCTGAAAGAAAAGTGTAGATGTTTCTTGAAAACGTGAGAGACGAGTTGAAGGGAGTCAGTGGTAGCCTTGTGCTTCTTTTTCACGAGTGCTATGAGAGTTGTCGGTGATGCCGACAGAATTTTGATTAGTTAGCGCGCCATTGAAAGATTAGACGACTACGTGTCCGGGAGTATTTCTTGTGGGTTTACATTATTTTCTTGTGCATTTGCATTATTTGCCGCCTTATGTTTTGAAACAATAGCGCTTCTTTCCAATACTTCGCGTTCACGTTCGCCAGCATCACAACAACCTTCTCAATGCTTTTTTTAAAGCGATGTTGCTTGTGGCGGCGTTTGGATCGATTTTTCTGACTCTCACCGTCAAATCAGACGAACTTCACTCCTCCACGGCACACATTCAAGGAATGCTCTATGCTGAATATGAAACTTCCGTACTTCTTCGCGATTATATCAAGACGGAAAACAAAAGACTGGATGAGCTTGAGAAGTTTGTCAATGCTTCTTTTCCTAACCTTAAAATGCAGGCTCATTGAAAGCTACAAAAGACGCAATCAGCTGTATTTGACAACTCAAATGTATCTAAACCCCGTCGACGTCTTCGTGTTGTTCAAAGAGAAAATTCGAGATTGGAATGAAATCCAAAGTGTTTTGCACAACGATTCCTCAACGAGATTTATTCAAGCGATAGAAGACACAAGGGAACGTGCTTATTGGTATCCGACAGAGGTGAGATCTCCAAGCATTTCAAACAATTTCTAACATTGAAGGACGATCTAACTGCAGCTGCTCAAAGCTTCTTCCGATTACAAGACACTTATGAAATGAGTCCAACGGATTTTGCCGATGGGAAATTGAAACACATTCGCAGCAAGACCACACTTGCGGGTAAGCTTTGAATCTCATTTTAGGCTATTTCAGTGACTGATATTGCGTTCATTGGACGTGTTGCACAGAGCAAAAATGACGCATATCATGCAGTTTCATGGCTGGAATTGGCGACCGAAAAGATTGAGGTAATGTGAAATCATTTGATTTCTCAAAGTTTCGTATAAAAAGTACAGGAAGAAGACTCAAATGTTGATTCGGAGCAGCAGCTCTCCGTATTCGCCGAAGCCCTTCGTCAGCAAGGTAATCCGGAAAGGGCTGACGCGTTGCAGAAGCGTTGCAGTAGTAAGTCTCATTCAGATTTTTGAAAGGTTTGCGATAACAGATGCTACCGCCTCCTCGGAAAAGATTTTGGAGAATTCCGATATGTTATCTTTCGAAAATGTCCCACCGCTCAAAAATATTCGCTCATTTGACACCGAAATTGAGGAGCAATTTATCTTTGAGCAACATTGCCGCGGTGATATCAAGATGGTAAGTGTTAGAGTGAAATTTACCAATAAATTTTTTTTTCCGAAACCGGACCTCGTGGCAAAGCTCTATTGCTATTACAAGCGTGATCGTTCCGAATTGATTATTGCGCCGTTCAAAGTCGAAATTGTCAATCTCAACCCTCTGGTGGTGCTTTTCATAGACGTCATAGGAGACGCAGAAATTGAAGCAATCAAGGAGATCTCTGTGTACCACGTTGGCTTTTTGAATTTTTTATTGTTTTTAGCTCATAAGATCAAGCGTTTATGATAAGAGCAGACAAATATTGTCTAGCACTAACCGACTTAGTAAGAAGTAAGAGTTGGTTGAGAAATTCAAGAAAATCTCTTCAGTCAGCCATTCCTCGCAACTGAAAGCGAAGATCTTGAGCGAGTGAACAAACGAGTGGAGCTGATGACCAACCTGGGCACAGATGGAGAACAATTGGTTCCAGCAAATTATGGTGTTGGCGGTCTTTTCGCCCCACATGTTGATTATCAAAGGGTAAATAACAGCCATTTTCTTTTGCAAAAACATTACAGGATGGGGTGCCACGAACACCCGAAGACGTTGGCAAAGGTGATCGTTTAGCAACGATCATTTTCTATGTAAGCCTCGAGTTTTGCGTAAAGACAGGAAACACTTACAATAGATGTCCCAACCGGACTTCGGTGGATCGACAGTCTTCCACGGCATCGGACTGGAAGTAAAAGCGAACAAAGTGAGTGTGGCTATAAGACGATATTTTTCGTGTTTGTAAAGCACGACGCCGTCTTCTGGTACAACTTGCATCGAAACGGTGAAGGCGATATTCGTACTCGACACGCTTCTTGTCCGATTTTGAGTGGTGAGAAGTGGACGACGCTTCAGTTCATTCACGAGTATCAGCAGGTTTTGCCTTTGAGTAGAAGATGGACGAAAGAGTTTTAAGACCTTCCGACGCCCGTGTGGTCTTGAGGAAAACGAAAACGAAAGCTTCATTGGAGATTTGGGCGACAAGCCAACGCCGCGACATTCGCCGAATTTCTAAAAGCACAACTCTTCTTGTCAGCATTGTCTCAACCTTTCCGACACACTTTTCTGTTGCATAAATCATGGAGATCACTTTGCTAGACAACATTCTGACTGCAGATCTGCAAGTCTTCTCGCTCCTGAACTCGAGACCAAACGGCAAATAATCCGCTTATAAAGAAGCCCTGCCACTGAGAGGTCCCTATCAGCTCGAGAATCCAACGCGAGCCCGTCCATCACGACTTTTTTTGTTTGAAGATGCCAATAATTGGTGTGAATTTCGGTCATTCTCGTTGGAAGATGCGAGGTTTCTACCTTCTCATCACCCTTATGGCCCTTGGAATAAGAGCAACGACCACCACAAAGGATGTCGTCATTCTCCTGGAACAGTCACTAAACACAAAGTAAACCAACTTGAGTGATAATCAATTGCAGAAATGCTATTCTGGCTTTGAAAACCGGAATTTCTACTTATTTTCGCGATATCTCTCCTTTCAAAGTGCAGCCATTCCAGTTCACGGCTTATGTCTATGAGGGCGATGGTTTGTTTGTTTGTTGTTTTCCTCTTCGTTGCTGTTTACTTCAATTTCGCTATAGGTTAAAGTCCAATTTAGGCCCGGCGAAAATGGTGATGAAAGCTGAGAAAGACGCCAACTCTGTTGTTAGCGGGTTGAACGCCTTGCATGCAGCATCGGCAGGCTGCACCACTCCTTGTTACTGCTCAAATACGGCCTTCACCACCAACTTCGACGCCGTCCTTGCGCAACACCGAGGCCATATTATCGTTTGTGCTTTTATCCATTTTATGCTGTCTGAAACGATAGAGCTGGCTTCCATAAAACCAAAAAAATGCCGGGTGCATTAAATGCCTTTCAGCTCAACATTGTTGCATGTCCAAAAGCTGACGATAAGAATCAGCTGAACCAGTGGTCAGGAGACATTCAGCAGTACCACACAATCGTTAGTGGCACTTCTTTCTTCTTTTCAATCTCGAAAAACCTTAGGTGTACAATCTCATTCCAACTGACAACTTTTGTATCTCTCACGGCACTCCCCTCGAGACGCTGCGCTACTTTGGTGTCGCTAGTTGGAGTCTTAACTCGAGCTCTTTTCAGGATGTGAGCGCATTTACAGCTATGTAGATACAATATAATAAAATTTAAGATCATGCCCATGCTCGCTAGGGTGTACTACAACTCCAAAAATTGGTTGGGCGGTGTGGACGCCACTTGTTCGAACGCGAGAATGAATCCTATAGTCGACATTGGCAACCAGCAAGCGATGGCCTTCGTCTTTAATCGTGGTCGTCCACAGTCAATCAATTTTACCACGCCTTCAGGCAAGTCAACAAAAGGATTATTGAGGGGTTCAGATAGCGAATGGACCGGCATCATTCTGACGTTGCTGTTAGACGATGGAATCCCTCGAATGTTCATCTTGCACAGCCGTTTGGTGTTTTTTATTCTTCATTTTGCTTTGCAGCTTGTGCCGATGGCTGGATCTACTACGCCTCGCAGTGCGTGTGGGTAGAGCGACAGCGGTTAAGCTATAAAGCTGCCGCTGAAAATTGTTGGACTAAGCAGGCCAATCTGCTTAGCGTCTTCGACGACAGCTTCGACACCTTCTTTAACGAAGCGATGAACTTCAAGGATGTGGAGGATCTTGACGTTGGTGGCCGTTATTGGCTCGGCCTCAACGATATAAATGAACACAGAGAGTTTCGCTGGCAGCTCTCCGACTCGGTCTACATCGCGGTGAGTGTTTCTTTAGCAGAAAGCACTTGAGAAGACTGAAGGGTTGAAAAAGCAAATTTGCAGTTGACAAATGCAGGATTCACTCGTTGGATGAACGGAGAGCCAAGCTCGATGCTCCCACAAGGTGCACGCTGCGTGGCGTTGTCCCATCTCCTGGGCAGCTGGTCGACTCTCTTCTGCCGAAGTCTCTTGCCGAGCATTTGTGTTCGCAGTAAATGTGCGTGCTATCATTAGAGATCAATATTTAATTGTCAGATGAATTCACCACAACTTCTGCAACGAGTAAGTTGAAACGTCGGAACAGAACATTGTTGGCGTTTAGAAACGCTCCCGGATGGAATGTGGACTGCCAGGTACAGCAGCTACGAAAGCTGCGAGGTCGAGACATATGCGCTCTATTGATTGTGAAACTGCACCGCTTTCGAAAGACATGCTATTCTTCTCGAAATAGATAAAAGCGGCAAGCACATTTTGAGTCAAGGCCCACCGTTGCAAGATAACCTTGCACGAATGCCGGGTCTCAATCTTACAATTAGCAAAAAAACGACAGAATTGTGCAAATGCTGGGTCACTGAATATTAGTCAGCATTGGGCAGCGTCTCAACGACAAAGAATATTGCGGTGGCAGAGGGAGGCAGACAAATGGGCCGGGTCAGATGGTTTGCTAGTGTTTCCAGAGAGAAAGAGGAAAAGACCTTCCCTCCAGACAAGAACGAGATAGAGGCGGGGTCAAGGAAGTTCCTCTGCAAGGACAGTGCCGCATTAAGACGTCCCCCTGACATTTTTTCCTCTCTTGGACGAAGTATAAATGGGGCAAAGACCGCTCCTGCTCGCATCAAGAGTCGATTCTGAACCTGCTCGAGAGGAGAAGAATGGACGGTCGAACGAGCGTCTCGACCCCGCTGCCGCCGCCGCGACGACGCGGACGCCCGCCCAAGTCGGAAGCAGCACGCTCACACGTACGGGTTACTTTTCAATTTTTTTGCGTTTGTTATAGTGGTTTAAAGAAATATACAAAAGGCAATTTCAGGAAGAACAATGCGAACGACGTCGAGCGACGAATCTGCGGGCGGCTCGTAAACACCGTGAAAAGCGGGCATGGGAGACTCGTCAACTTCAAGAGGTTTGATTGAAGACCTCGAATAAGTTGAAATACGAATTTAGAGAGTACATGAACTCGAAGATGAAGTTCGGCATTTGAAAGCGTTCGAGGTCGAAAATCGACAATTGAAAGCTTACATCAAAGAAGTGAGTGTTCTCTCTTGATGCGTTTTCCTAATTGCCCCACTGGCTTGGCAGTTCAAATAGAGCCAAACAATGTGATAAAAGATATTGTTGCAGCACATTCACTCCGAGGCTCAGTACTGGCGAGCTGTGGACGTCTTCGCAAAGGAGATCCCGGATGATCAGAAAGTGCCGTCGCTGGGAGCTCTCCCAAATTCCATACCGAATACAGGTATTGCAACCTTCAAATTCACAACAATTTCTTGCAGCTCAAATCTACCCAGTCCCAGAGGTCTACCCTCCAGCCCAGCAACAGGACTATTCAAGCCGCGACAACTTCTTCGACTGGCGAGAACCTTCAACGACTGAAAATGAGCTGCGAGCATCGCCGTGCTTCAACATCTACGGCAATGAGTTCGACTTGTGAAGTCAGTTTCGAGACCCACCCTCTCAAACCATCAATCTTTATTTTGTTTGTTTTCCACAATATTTCTTCGGTTCGGCAATTTTGCTTTCTCTTATGTACCTCAAGTGAAGAAAGTTTTTTGGCTGCTATGCTCATTCTCATTTACTCTCGTATTGACTGTACAGTACGCCACTAAAACTCCCTTGTGACTCATAAACTCTAGAAAAACATTTCGTGGCGTCACGTGATTGGATTGCTCATCGAGTCAACGGCATTGTACTGTACTCCTTTGTTCATTCTTGACTGTTAAAGCAGATTGGCTAATTTTCGTGGGTTTCTCAACCTCTGACTCATCATTTGGAACTCAAAAAGGCTGTGCAAAAACTTGACAGCTTCGATGGTGAAATTCTTTGAAAATTTAGCAATTTGGCGATTCCAAACATTGGTTAAATGCGCCGCAAGTATTATTATCATTGTTGTTGACGGCCTTATTGTGTCTACGTCTTAACTTTCTTCAATTCACAGTTGCTTCTAAGGGCTGGCTTTCGCATGAATTAATAAAAATGTCCAGAAAAAAATGAGATGAAAGTTGAGGCCGGCTTGAACGTCAAAACTCCTTGTTTTTTTCAAGCCATTTCACAATGTTACAACTTAACACAAATCCTACGAAAATGATTTCCGGATGCTGGCTGTTTGGCGAAGAGAGAGAGAGTCCCATCTCCAAAATTAGCCGCAAGAGCTGACCCCGTCAGTGGGCGGAAAGGGTAGTAGGGGGAGGGAAGACGTCTTGACGTATTTGTGGAATCTCCTATTCCTGCCCCAATTAGAAATATGAAGTAATATGGGCTTTCATCGAATCTTCAGCATCAACTTCAAGAGAAAAAAAAATCAATCTCATTGTTTGCTTGGCCCCGCTCTAGTGGACAGCCCTTCAGTTGCAAAGTTGCAAGTGTTTGCAGAACGAAGAAACATGGATGATCGAGATAGTGTCGCGATTTAGGAGCGCTGTGTTCTTTCTTACAAAATTATTGCAAAAAAGAAATTCAATGAAAAAGTTGAAAATTAGGCACACGAGAAAACAAGACAACCCTGTGTGAGGTCATTTTGCGAGGAGAGGGGGCGCAGTAGACGCGACCGCGGAACCTGTTCCCCCACTAAGGCTGAGAATGCCGGCTATTCGAGAGACGGACAGGGAACTAACTGGTCAGATGTTCACTTCGTTGTTGCTCTTGATTGCGAGCCATTTCAGAGGATGGAAGTCGCACTTACGTCAATGTCCAAGACACTCTCGCATTTGACGCTCGAATGACAGCTAACTCAGCCTTTTCTCTCTTATTTGTCGAAATGTGGAGCGTGTGTAAAAATGGCTTACGCCTAGGAGAGAACGCTTTTTCGGGCTGATTTGTGCGCCAGCTACGAGTGGTACCATCAAGAAAAATATCCGTTTTCGTAGGCTGAAATGAAATTCACGAGAATCAACTGACGACTCAGGCTTTATAGTGACAGCTAGCCTCTAAACAGGAAAAGTTAGCAGCAGTATTTGGGATTTCCGGATTCCAGCGCTGAAAGCGGGGCTCATCACGCTTTCTGATAGCGCTTCACCCACAGGCATGCTGTCTTTTCACGTTCTGCTTGGCCTCGCTGGCCTCCTTCAATCAGCATTGGCTGTCCATTGTCAACCAGACGTGCCTTCGGAATGCTCTCCGTCGGCGAACTTTGAAGATGGCTTGAATGCGGACCACAAACAGTGCTATCATCTCCTTCAACACAAGATGACTGGTCGTGCTGTGAAGAAAAGTCAATCACAGAGAAAGTACGAAAAAAGTCTTTTGAGAAGTTGCAATTCTCGCTAATTCCTGTGCTCTTTCCTCGGTGTGGATCGGTTTGAGCCGCGAGTCGGCCGACGCTGAATGGAAGTGGCAGGACGGCTCCACTTCAACTTATCGAAACTTTTTTGGAGGTCAATTTATTTGAGCCTGAGTGATCTTCAAGTTTCAGACTCCACCTACCAACCCAACCCATCTCCGGACGCCAATTGTGTGATTATGAACGAAAAAGACGGAAAATGGTTGAATGTGGCCTGTAACTTGACCACTTTTGCTGTCTGTGAATACACGCCTTTGGAGGATTGACAAACTGGATAAGTTTATGACAAGATACCTTTTTGAATGATAAATGGTGCGAGGCGTGTAAACGCAGGGTAACGCAGGGTAAAGAAAACACAGGGCAACACAGGGTAACGGGACGCAGGGTAACCATACAGCGCAGGCTAAGTTAACTGGGAAGCGCAGTGTAGACTGGAAACTAATTGAAACCTAGCAGGGCAATCAAAAACTCTTTGACGGTTGAGAATTCATGAGCTTACAATGCTTGGTTTGAAAGAAGTTCAAGGCGTCGACAGCAGCAAAAAAACTCTCATGAATTCTCAAACGTCAAAGAGTTTTTGATTGCCCTGCTAGGTTTCAATGAGTTTCCAGTCTACACTGCGCTTCCCAGTCAACTTACCCTGCGCTGCATGGCTACTCTGCGTCCCGTTACCCTGTGTTACCCTGTGTTTTCTTTACCCTGCGTTACCCTGCATTTACACGACCCCCAGACGTTTCAAGTTTGTGCTGTTTGAGGGGAACAGTCACTTATAGGACAGCGCCTAGCGCCTCCGATTTATCATGTTTCGTGTGTTCTTGTGGAATAATCAGCTCTGTTGGTTTCTGAAAGGAAAAGCAGTCGACGATCCGTGTCAATTTTGGGATCGAACCAGGTGAATTGGAATTCAAAGCCTTTTTTAGAATATTGTTGTTGATTTGAACAACAACCCAACAGGCAACAATGTCTTTCACTGTCTCGAGCAGTGCATAAGAAAGCGCAGGCATGCAAGAAGCTCGTCAGTGTGTTTCTTCGTGTTCGTCGCGTGGACGTCTCCTTTTCCTCCTCCTCCTCCTGCCGACTTCCCGAAGATGGCTCTCCAGCTGCTGTTCAGCCAGGTCTACCGCCCCTTCCCTACTGCAATAGAATCCTTCAGGCGTTGGCCTTGCTCGTGGTGCCCCTCATCGTGCTGACGGCGAGTGTTGGCTGCGGCTTCCAGTGCTACGAACCGGATGCGACGGAGCTCCCGAACGGCTCGCAACGCCGTCGTCGTCGCCGCGTCTGAAGCCTTCCGTCCCTCTCCCAGCTGCTCATCTTTTCCCGGCCTTTCAATAAAATGTCGCAAGATAGTGTTTAAAAGCAAATTGTCCCAGTTGACAAACGCTATCTCCCTCAAAGCAAGGATTTTATCATCATAAAGTAGTTTTCTCCTTCAAATCTTTTTGAGAATTGAGTTTACGGCTCGCATGGCAGCGTCGTCGGAGTATGCGATTTCTCTCTTTCACGTCGAGCAAATCAGTACTCAGCTCCAGCTAACAACCTCAGCTAGAGACTATTCCGTAAGTTTCGCAATAATGATGAGAGCAATATCCTGGCCAGATTAAAACACCTTTTTGTCATTCACTCTTATTTTTCGCGTATCGAGGTTAAGCACGAGTGCGCGGATGCCGATTTCAATTCACATTTGACGTCGTACTTAGGCGTACGTTGTTCATAAAGTGCTAATAAAACATCCGATCAGGCTAGAGTTTACAGCGCGATCGAGTCAATGCCCAGCTCTCGCCAAAGCTCTTCCATCTCACCACAAATGAACCCAGGCTAGGCGCCTTAATTCTTTCTTTCAATCTCTCACTTTTCTCTACAGAAAGCAGAACTATACGTTTCGTCGTGAGAGAAGTTTCTCAGTTAACGGCAGCGGGTGTTTACAGTGATGTACACGAGATAGCCGGCCTCTCCTGGCAGATCCTCGTTCAAAAATATAATAACGAAGGGACAATGAAGTTGGGTGTTTTTGCATCTTGCAACAAGAATAAGTAAGACTGAGCGTTTCTGATTGTGCGGTTTAAGCGAATCAAAACAATGGCGTTGTCGCGGCGGCTATGACTTCAAGCTTGTCTCACCGACTTCTGATAAACCGGACGTCTCTTCGCAGTTCAGAAACGACTACAGCCCGAAAGAGACAACTAGGGGGAGCCTTCTTATTGCCTGGAAAGCAATGCATGACGATGGCTACGTTGTTGATGACGCAATCACGATCGTCGGTGAAATAACAGTTTACGAACTGCATGGATTTCGGTAATGTCGAATAGACACCTAAAATCAATTACAGGCAACGCACTTCGCTAGGTTTCACACAGCCGTCATCGGGTGCCGACGCAGTGCTCGTCGTTGAAGGGACGCGTGTCCACGTCTGCAAAGGCCTTCTCGCCGCCCACTCGCCTTTCTTCAATACAATGTTCTTTGCTGACTTCAAGGAGCGTCATCAAGAGGTATGAGACATTTGTGATAAAACTTTGAAAACTACCAATCTTTTAGGAGATTCCACTGCGAGATACGCATCTTGATGATTTCATTGGATTACTTCATCTTATGTACGCCAAGCGCTGTGTCATATCCAGTAAGTTAAGCTTTCGCAGTTGAACAAAGTGGCCATTTTTGGGGCCGCCATTAGGTTGAACTTCTTGCAGAAGACAATGTGGAAACGCTGCTCGAGCTATCAGACCGCTTTGGTGTCCAGATGGCCGCGGAGCAGTGCGAGGACTGGCTTCGAGACTCGGCTCGTGTCGACGTCAAAACAAAGATCATCCTAGCTGACAAATTCAGTCTCCCAATTCTCAAGGTAACATTTTTGGTCAAAGCATTGTCTCAGACCACGGCCATTGATTCACTTGCTACATTAGCGCAGTTGAAAGAGGTTCGGCTCTGCGACGAGTTTAAGACTTTCTCGCCCGACACATTCGCTCTCCTTCTTGACCGCTCCATGCAACTCGCCACTCCTGCTTCCACATGATCGTTCACTTTTTTTATAGTTCTCTCTGTGTGATTTTCCTTATCATTGCGGCACAACTTTATTTTCCGCAGCAAAAGAGCTTCCACATACACCTTTTTCTTTTTCTTGTTGTCTTCTCGAACTGCTGAGAATTGAGCCGCTCGACAGCTCGCATGGCTGCGTCGTCGGAGTAATCAAAATTAGGTAAGATAATCCGGTCGACGACTGCTTCGTGAAGAGATCGAACTGTCAGTTGGAGTTCTTCGACGACACCTCCCTGAGGCGGCAGTTCAACGAACCACTTGGTCCGACTCTTCGGCCTATTAACAACCTCCTCGTTGTCACGTTGAAGTTGTCGCAAACGCTTCTTGATGGCTTCGTCGAGATTAGAGAATCGTAATTGCTCAATGACCTCAACTGCTCGTTTGGAAAAGTTTCTCGACAGTGCTTCAGTGCTCTCAAGCTTCACTATTGGAGTAACGACTTGAAAAAGCTCTTCCCAGTCGTTGTCGGTCATCGTAGTGTTCTCGAAACTGGCAATCTTTTGCCACAGATTAAGACGGTCTTCAAATCTATGCTTTTCCTCCAGCTTCTTGGCTTCCAAGGCCATTTCGCACTTGGTCAATTCGGCCTCGAGTTCCATCAGCGGTTCCTTACTTGAGCGCTTGGCTTCGTTTCGCAATAACTCAAGTTCTTCTTTCCTCCGACTCCAGTTGCTCAATTGCGTAATGCATTTTCGTAAAACTTCAACTCTCTCAGGATCCGCAGGATGAAATCGCAGAAATGCTTTCTTAACGCAGCCAAGAAATTCTTCGGCATCCCACTGCTTCTCAGTTCTCGTAAGTTCCAGTTTGTAGCGCCAGTAGACGTGTTCCTTAACTTCGGAGGTTTCGTCCATTGCAATGAGACCGTCAAACGTGGGAATCACGATGTCTGCTAACCGCTCCTGGATATCCTTCGGCATCGCTTCCAATGGCAGCCGCAGGAACAGTTCTGTAGCTTCGAGCAATTTCATTTTGTCCTTCGAGGTCGACTTCAGTCTCAATTGGCTTGCCGCAAGTTTCTGACGAATGATTTCGGCAGAACCAGCTGCCGTGACTAGATCTCGGAGTAATTGCCGAACATCCAGCATTTCAACAGCTGAAAAAATTCTACCGCATGTGTTTTTAGTGACTTACATTGCAGTTCAAGAAAAGGCTCGCTCTCGAGAAGCGAAGGGCTCGTAGCTCTTTCTCTTGCGTTTTTCACAAGCATGAGCTTGATCAACCATTTGACAGCGGCGCGCTCCCAGCTTTCAAGGAAAGCGCCGAACGTTGAGTCAAATTTTGGCAACGCCTGGATTTGTCTTGTGGTTTGCCTCCACTTTGACTCACATAGCGAAATCGCTTGGTGGCTTCCCACTGCTTGGTCGGGCTGGTAACATCTAGTGATTGCACTACTTCGAAAAATACAAGACCTAGACTGCACATCTTCGTTTTTGCCTTTGCCGAATTGCTTACCTAAACACATCGATAGTGCTTGTGTAGTCCTCGAAGACGACTTCAGGTGCCATGTAAAGACTCGTTCCCACGCCTTCCGTCAACTCGGTGCGCGACCGCAATTTGGTGTTTGTCATTAGGCCATAGTCAGCAATTTTTGGCGTCAGCTCTTTCGTGAGCACGATGTTTTCCTCAAAAAGGAATTTACTGACTGAAAAGCCATTTAACGAACCGGTTTGATGTCGCGGTGAATGAAGTCGTTCTCGTGCAGAAATTTCAAACCTTGCAGACAGCCTTCGAAGAGCCGAAAAATCGATGCCGTTTGCGAGCGATATGTTCCGGTTTCGATGGCCCTTCGCAATGAGCCGAATTCGCAAAACTCCATTCGAATGTAGAAAAAGTGTCCGCGATCATCCTGCTTACGTAATAATGTTGGTCGCACACAACTCACGCTCTCCAACCAAGTTTCATGGCAACGAACGAGATTGTCATGAATTAACTCGGCAATATGAGCACCCTCCTTCTGTGTCTCCAAAAGTTCTTCGTTTCCCTTGATCCAAATCGACTTCACTGCGTAGATCCGGCCATCTCGAATAAATCTGGAAAGCTTAGGTACCTTTCAATTTCGACCACGAAATTACGAATTATCTTGTTTACTGCTAAGAGGACTCACTTGCATCGATGAACTGTGCCGAAAGAGCCGGCACCTAGCTGCTCGCGACTTGCGAAATCCTTCTTAAAACGTAATGGCCAATTGATCTTCGAGACCTTCGAGCCTGGACAAAACCACAAAATAAAGGAAAGAAGATGGCCTCACCAAGGATTTTCCTTGAAAGTCGTTCGCTGAATGATGCGCGAGGTGTGGTCGAACGTTGCACGGCCAACGACATGATTGAGTCTGAAAGAGGAACTCTCGTTTGCGAGTGGGACGGGGACACGATGCGAGCGACAGCCGGCGACAGAGGAGAGTGTTAAAAGAGAGGAAGGTAGAAAGAGGGTGGCGAGAGACAACTGACACGCGGGAAGTGGCAACGCACTCTCGCCACGAGGTGTTCTGGACGCATTTGCCGCTTGGCCATGGTCTTTCTTCCTCATTTAACAGTGTAGTCTCTGGCCTTTTGATCTTTGGCAGTTGATAACCAACAATTCAGCACAATCTACAAAGTCGTGCGAACCCAACTGACTCAAGAACTGCAACACTAAGTCCTGATGAGTACAATGAAGACGAGGAAATAGAAGGTAAAAGGCCATCCACTTCAAAAGTTTCATAGGGCAACCTATGTCAATGTGTGAACGATTTTCTCCACGTTTCGAGCGATTTGTGCAATAGTAAAATTTTTACGGCGGAGATCTTGCTTGAAAGAGCGTGTGCATTCCTTACTTTATTTTATCAACATTGGTTATAGTCCCAATCATCTATAATAGAAGCAATCAACAACAATGAACATCAGCGTACTTCAAGAAGAAAAAGAATGTGGAAGAACGCTGATGCTGCTTACTCTAGGGAGTTCCAAGCTGTGTCGAGAAGAGAAGTCATATAAACAGCAAAATCGGTCTGCTTCGCTGATCTCTTCCTCTTTGTGCGACGGGATCAATACCACAACTATTTTTGAACGTACGGCACCAATCACTTTGTTAAAATGGTAAAATTTCAATGCAATTTCAAAGCTTGGCTTCTCCAGTTCTAGTCGCTCAATTCGGGGGAAGTCTTTACAAAGTCGGCGAAGCCAGGCGGCGATCCAAGGATCGGGTTCGATGTATAAATGTCGGATAGTAAATTTGGAAACACAGTTCAGAACTATCGGTTGAATAATGTTCGCTTGTAGGGCAGACTGAAGTTTAGTCAAAGCATGGACGCCTTGCCAGCGCCAGTGGCTGCTACGATCCCGCGAGTAAAAAACCTCGACTTCGCCTACTTGAGCCATCCTCATGTTTCTTGCGTGATCGATAAAAATACGAACGAAGGACGACTTGGTGGAGCTTGTTACGAACGGTAAAGCAACTTTTCTAGCACGTCGGCAGGAACATGAAAAACGAATAAAACTCTCGGGGGTCAAGAACTGTTGAAAATGCAGCAGAAGTTCGTCAGGCAGCGAGTTCATTTGTTCCTTAAAATTTCAACGCACGCCTTCTTGTGCGACAAACAATGAAATCAAAGATGAAATTTCATGCGAGAACTTGACGGAAGTGCTAATTGCAGGCAGAGTCACCGAATTTGAGAGCGCTGTATTTTATACTTTGTAGATGCACATTAATCGGTTTTGAGTAGCTTCGGAAAGTGATTGTAAAACATGGACGGAATCCCACTTCTTGTGATTTCGTCCGCTGCCGTGAAGGACAGATCAATTGCCAGGCATAGCAGCGCCGGCCGAAAGAAAAACGTCAACGTCTTCGCACTCTGAAATGTGTTTTTTTTGCTAAAAAAGAAGGTTGCTTACACTTTGAGGAGACGAATCTCCGAGAAGCAAGAGAACGAACGCCAGAACTTGAGTGATCACTGGAGTGAGAATGAATCCGATGATCACAACAATTGTGTAGCGAATAGCGAATCGTCGCAGAACGAAGCTCCAGGAGTTGTCCTCATAATCGGCTGAGACCCTTATCATCGCCGGCTGTCCACCCGTGGTCTTAGCAGGCTAAAATTTTGCTTCTTTCGGTGTCTTTTTTCTCACCAGAAGCTTGTTGATGAGCACGAAATTTTCGGCCTTCAGACGCTCCACCTGAATTGAGTTATAATCCAAATTCAAATGGTTGCCTCTTCTTGCAGCAGCAGAAGTTGACTTTCTGTAGTTTCAGAAGTCGATGCCGTGAATTCGCCATCCATAGCGACTATTTTTGTCTTAAGAATCGGGCATGAAAGCAATTTAAAACAGGAACAACGACAAAAAAGAACAAGAAAAAATAGCGGCCACAAGACTGCGAAGAGGTGAAGCTGACGCACCACACGGCCAGGAGTGGGTCACGGGGGTGGGTTGAAGTGGCTCTGATAGCGGCATGCATCGATTGCTTGTCAAGTCCTCCCCTTTGTGTACGCACCCATGTCGCGTGTTTGCTATGTGTGCACTTCTTGTTGAGAGACTTTCGCGCAACAAACGACAACACAAAACTTGGAACATTGCACCGATCTCTTCCTTGGAAGTCCACCATTCAAACGATCTTTCACAGCCTCAACGAAAGTAAAGTTCATCAAGAGCCAAATCACAAGAATGCTCTGTGTGGCGAAGTCGTCTGGGCTTGCTGCTGGCGTCGAAGATCACGTTCTCGACCATGGGAATAGCCGGGAAGAGACGCCTTCAGGCGATTATCACAAAGCCCTCTCCACCGCACATAACCGGTCAAACGATCTCGTACAACATCAACAAGAATAAAGTTCATGAGCCAGATCGCAGAAGTGTGGCGAAGTCGTCGGGCGTTTGCTGATGGCGCGAAGATCACGTTCTCGACCATGGGAATAGCCGGGAAGAGACGCCTCCAGGCGATTGTCGGGTAGCCGTCTTCGTCGAGACGGAACTGAAGGGTGTGTTGCGAGCATCTCGAAGCTAGGCGACTTTGGTATGAAGCGGATAATGTGAATGACTTTATGTGCAGACAGCTAAAAGCACAGTCACAAAGTTTGCATTGCACCTTTAGAGCGAATGAAGAAAAATTAAGTAACTTCGGAAAAGCTTTGTCAGAGAGCAAACTCGGCTTCTATCAATCACAGCAGTAAACAAGAGTTACGATTCCAGTTGGGGACCGCACATTCCCATCTAGGGAACACATGAAAGGCAAAACAACATTGCCGGCACCATTCACCTAAAACATTGCGTTTCACGTCAAATAGCTTGAAAAGAGAACAAACCTGGACGCCATTATCACGCCAGGTGAGAAATTGCGCGGCGCTCGAGCACTGCGTGTCATAGATCTGGCAACCATCCGCGTCGGTCCCCGCGGGAGAGATCTGGAAAAGGGTTGCTCAGCGTTTCTTAAGACGTTCTCACAACGGGCAAGTGGCAGGTGCCAGCCGGATGTCCATCCGTGACGCACTGCGTCAGACTGATTGGAACCATGCACGCGGGACATTCTTGAAAAACAAATTAATCAGAACTGGGCGGACAGACCAGGCTCTTCAGTTGTCGGCGTGGCAGCACAGGCTGAGACCGTTGATGGAAGCAGAAAAAGTATAACCATAAATCGCCGCATCTTCTTTTCCTTCTTCGAACTTTGGGGGGAACAAGTGGATTCTGAAGATTTGGCTACGAGTGGTCTCTGATTAGGAAGAGCGCTGGAATGAGCCGTTGTTTGCGTGAGGAGAGAGAGGGGGCATCTCGGCGCTACGGGTGCAAGATGAACCGCCGCCCTCGTTTCACTGACACATCTGCAGAACCGCTTTTTCTTCACGGGCTGTTCACGAAAACAACATCTTGGTCTTTGTCTTGCATGACCGGCAGTCAAGGTCTCGAGACTTGTGTTCTTCCATTGTCTAACATGTAAGCTGCCCACATTTGAGCAGATTTCATCAGCCCATGTTAGAATCACAATACGCTCTCAAGTCAATCTCCGGCTTCACATTTCAAAACGGGAGACATGACGCTGTGTCTTTTACTATTTCTGCTCGTCTCAACTTCGGCGTCGGCTCAAAACTGTGGAATTCAAGAAGTTGAGCCGAATCTTTCGCCGAGTCGTTTCCGTATTGTCGACGGACAAGAAGCGGTGCCAAACAGCTGGCCATGGATGGCGCGGATGTTCAGTCCGGCATACTGCGGTGCAACTATTATTGGTCGGCGACACTTACTCACAGCCGCTCACTGTCTGGAACGAAAAACAGACAATATGAAGAACGTCAGGTACAAGATTGGAATTCAGCGTACAAATGAACGGTTCGTGAAGCGTATCCAGGAACTATTCAGAGGAATTCAACTAGAAGCTGAAGAATATTACGTTCCGAGTGAGAGATTCACAAGTGCTTACGATATAGCCGTTGTTCGGGTTAGTCTTTCCACATATGTACATAGCTCTCAAGCCAATCTCCCTCTTCATTGCAGCTGCCTGAATGATATTTGTAGGTAAAGGGAGAGATTCCATTCAGTCGGAATGCAACGCCCATTTGTCTGGCACGACTTCCAGTTTCCTGGAATGTCACAGGAAAATCGGCCTGGGTCGCTGGATGGGGTGAGCTTGTTTGCTTCGCCAAAGTTATGTTGGAACTTCACGCGGGTCGGGCACCAGTAAATATATGGCAAACACTTTTTTCATTTCAGCAGGGTTGAAAACTCTCATGCAAGTCAGCCAACCCCTCTTAGAGCCTGAGAAATGCCGACGCGATAAGAAAGGTACAAGTGTCGCGATGTGAAAATTCTTGCAGAAATTCAAATATGCACCGGAGCATCAACCACTCGCCCTGTAGGCCGTTTGTCGTTGTGGAAAATATTTTCCGACTTTAGGGAGACTCTGGTGGTCCCTTGATGATAAAACGTGACTTCAACGGGCGTTCACGCTGGTTTCAGATTGGTATCGTCTCTCTCAGGGCTGCCTCAGAAGAGAGTAAGGCTTGAATGGATCAGTGTATGATTGCTCGAGGTTTGCCAAAATGTTCAATCTGAATACCCGTCCGTATTTTCTCGGTACAAATGCACAATAGCAGAGCCGCTGCTCATCCAATTGTGAACACTAGAGTGCCGAAATTGTTTCAGCGTCTTAAATGAGACGAATATCAAACTTTCTTTAGGCATCTTCACACGAGTGTCGGCCTTCTGTGATTTTATCGCAAAATGGAGCGAATACGACGCGCAGTGCATCGAACTGTGATGGGCTCTAAAACATAACTCACGCGTGCATAAATGTTAGCCAGTAAATGGCAGTAACGGAGAATCTGTAAATGATAGGGTTCCGAATCGGTTTGAAAAAATCGGTTTTTCGGTTTTTCGGTTTACCGGTTTTGCCAGCAAACCGGTTTATC
>JAQIXL010000030.1:0-84856 GCA_034700245.1 Poikilolaimus oxycercus
CCAGCGCCGTGGCAACGTCGGAGAGGGCGACGCCGTCCTCCTTCCTACTCCCAGAGACTTTATTCGGGTGGCGGAGGAAGGCTCACTCGGGGGCGACGAGGGCGTCGGCGATGGCCATCGAAGAGGAGAGGCAGAGGTGAAGGCGTCCAGTCGTCGTCGAGCTTCTAGAGAAGATGAGCTCCGCTCAGATTCAAACTAGGAGCTCTCGAAGTAGTTTGCATGGTCTTCGGGCTTTCTTTGCCTATGAATTGTGCAGAAGATGCAAGGTTTCTTCAATGAAAATATGTCCCATTCGGATTTTCCGGCTTCCTTTTCTTAATGATGAAGCTGAAGAGATGTTTCGCATTGAGCTTTCATGATGAAGTCTTGTGAATATCGAACGTTGCGACTTTAGGCAAATCTTTCCGAGAGCATTCATCCTCAGTGAATCCTGGACGGTCACCATTCGCGGGTCGATGAGGAGTCTCCGCTGTCTACTCCTCTGCCTCGGTCTCGTCGGCAGCCTCGCTCTTCGATGCTACGTCAACAATGCTGAGGTGCCGCCCCATCTGGTCCCACTCAAAGCTTCTCGTTCAAGACAACTTGCGAAGCGGGCATGACCGCCTGCCAGATGGTTCAGAAGCTTCCGATGAACGTTTGGCTGACAGCCTGCGTGAAGGACTGCGAGACGGGCAAGAAGGCCCTCAACGAGGAAGATGAAGTTCATTTCTTTTCCTTCTGCTGCAATCAAATGATTGACAGAAGTTCCAAAAGAAGTTCAACGGCAGGAAGCTCTTCAATGCGACTTCTTGCGGCACGGCGGATCTCTCGAACAAGCCGCCCGACACGAAACTCCTCTGCTATGCGGGACTAGATGATAAGGCAATCAAGGTCTGTCGCCAAGTTTGCCTGGTGAAAGAAAAAAACAGGACCAGCCGTGCACCGAGATGGCCACAATCTGCTACGGCGCGAGTCGAGTGGACGGCATCTGGCAGGGCGGCTGCATCGACGACTGCGAGAAACTCAAGAAGGCTCGAAAGCTTGAGAGAATCCCTTATGTGCAGGTCCAAAAGCCGGAAGATGGCTGGGGCAATAGGTGCTGCTCCGAGAACAACTGCAACCCGCCCGAGAAGCCGGTGCAGTGCTACGCGTCTGCGAAAGAGATGCTGACGTGCGCCCAGCCAGCCCAGTGCGCGACGGGCATCGCCGACGACGGCACGGTCTTCGCCGGCTGCGCCCGCGAGTCGTGCGAGAAGGGCCAACAAGAGGCCGAGAAGCTCATTGGCAAGAAGCTGAAGGACTGGAAGTGCTGCGACGACGACCTCTGCAATCAAGTCACCGAGCAAGAGACGACGACGAAGCCGGCGATGGAGTCTTCAACGCAGAAGACAACGACGATTGCCGACTCGACGAGGAAGACTTCACTCGCTGTCGGCCTTCTTCTCGTCGGTGGTCTCTTCATCTGAAGAGCCACCTTCTTTCATATCCCCTCTTACGTACCAAACAGTATAAACGCTTTTGTCTTTTTCGAGAGAGAGCTGTACTTAAGAGTCTCAAAAGGCATTTGACAAGCTTCTGAAAGCAAGTTGGCGAGATGTTCTTCCTTCTCGCTTCTTTTTGTGACGTCAAAAGCGTCACTCTGCAAGTAAGACGCCTCCAGGCATCATGATGCACGGGGTTTTCTCGACGACCTTGAGAGAGAAGACTAAAAACCGGCATCATTTCCTCTTGGCCAAATGCTTTTTGGCTGACTCATCTGAGGTGCCAGAGGAGGGAGAAGGGAACAAGGATGTTCAGCGAGTTCGACCCATGTTTAGAAAGAAGTTCCAATTGATCCGAATCAGCGACGTAAGACGCCTTCTTCAAGTCTCTTACTTAAAAGCCCCGACTTCTCAGTCGACGGGTTTACTGGGCCAGCCGGGGTCCCACGAGGAGAAAGAAGACCGACGTCCTTCACAGCGTGGTCACGCTTCACAACACTTTTTGCCGTCTCTCCTTTCCTTTCTTGGAGAGCGACGGTTACCCCGTCTCACCCCGCACCCGCTTCAGCGTCATGCTGCGGGTTCTCACCCTCGTTCCCTTATTGTCTCTTACTCTAGCAGCACCGGCAAGAAAGAACATCAATGACAACTCGGCTCAAGTAAGTTGCAGCAGTTGATTAAAATTCTTCAGGACTACCTCAGACAATTCGGCTACATGTCTGAAGGTCTCAATGTGCCAGCTGGATTTGCTGCCGACTTGGGCTCTCCAGGCGATCGAATACGACAAGCTCTTATGTGAGTCAGAGAATGTGTTGACAAGAAATGATCCCGATTTCAGAAGGTTCCAACGTCTAGCCGGCCTCCGAGAAACGGGTCAACTGGATGCGGCGACCAAGGACAAGATGGCTTCTCCTCGGTGTGGAATGAGTGATGCGGCTGCTCTTTCTGCTCAAGTTTCCGAGGCGAAGGGGAAGTGGACGAACCCCGTCGTGACCTATTACATCGAGAACACCTCCAAGAACATGAATATGAACATCGTGAGGTGAGTGATGTCATGAACTGAAAGACGTCCTTCCTTAGAAAGTTTGAAAGGGTCAACTGATTGTGAGAGGTTTCAGGAGAGCGATGGCCGAGGCGTACGGCGCCTGGTCTCAAGTCGTCAATCTTGACTTCCAAGAGGCGAGATCGGCTTCCGAGGCCAATGTCGTCGTCAAGTTTGGAACTTATGATCACGGCGATCCCTGGCCTTTTGATGGATCAGGTAAGAATTCGAGAGTACAAACGCAGTAATAGCCTTTCGCCAAATTCTCATTGTTTTGAGGTCTTTCAACTAAAACTCCTGAGTAAGACCAACCCAAGGAAACAGTTTGTGATTGTTGAAATTCATTCAGGTGGAACCCTCGCACATGCGACCTTCCCAACAGACGGCAAACTTCATTTCGACGACGATGAGGACTGGGCCTACATGAATGCGCAAGGATTCATTGCTGGAGACTACACGGACTTCCTTCAAGTTGCTATGCATGAAGCAGGACACACCATTGGTCTTGAGCATTCGGTCTGAACCTTTTATCCAATGTGAATTCAAATACTTCAGAAGGACAGCAAGGCGATAATGGCTCCTTACTACCATCTCACGAAGGACTCCAACGGCAATTATGTCAGACCCACACTCACGGATGATGATATCAAAGCCATTCAAGGCATCTACGGTTTGTTGTCTTTCAGTTTGAAATCGATTATTTGCAGACGCTCGCCAAAACAACTGGGGCGGCGGCGGAGGCCGAGGAGGAGGAGGATGGGGAGGAAGAGGAGGCGGCTGGAACCAAGGCGGAGGATTTAACGGTGGCTGGAATGGTGGAGGAGGATGGAATGGAGGAGGTGGTCGGGGAGGCTGGAATGGACCTGGTTGGGGTCCTGGAGGTGGTGGTGGTCGTTGGGGCGGTGGTGGGGGTGGCTTTGGAGGCGGCTGGGGTGGGAGAGGACGATGGGGTGGCGGTTGGAAATAAGCCCCAATTGCTGATAATATTGTATTGTATAGAAGTGTGTACAAAGGCCTTCATAATATTCTGTTGTTCTAATTGTAAGAGAGCAGAGAAATCAATCCTAATGTGTCCATAAAGAATTTGACAAACATCATCCGCCGAACGTGAATCGTCCGCCCACAACTTGGGCAAAAAAGGCGAGAGAAAGAGCTAAATATCGACGGTTCACCAGGAAGGGTCTACTTCAGTCTCGCGACGTTGGACTGTCTTGGTTTCTTCGTTGCTCTGCTGTCTAGAGGAAAGAGTTTCAATGATTTTCTTGATCTTCATTTTATCCCTCTCTCTAACTGATGCGGCGCTACCAAAGAAGAACGTTGATGCCAAATCGGCTGAGGTTTGTGGTCTTGTTCTCATGTGAAAAGCAATTCTTTAGTCTTACCTGGAGAAATTCGGTTACTTCACCAACAATGTCCCGCTTCCCAGAGGTCTTTTGGCTGGTGATTTAGCCTCTCCAGGCAATCGAATGCGAGGTGCCTTGCTGTAAGTCCAGAGCGCCTCCAAAAACCTGCTCCCAGACGATATCAAGCGTTTCTCGGTCTCAAGCGAACAGGCGAGCTCGACGCCGAGACGAAAAAGTTGATGTCGTCACCGCGATGCGCCAACAGCGACGCGTCCGTGGCGGCTTCGGGCGCTGGTGGTGTCGCTGCTGCTAAGGGCAAATGGACGAAGAGCACTGTGACGTATTTCATTGAGAACACGTCTGATGATCTGCCTTATTACACTGTTAGGTCGGTTGAACGAACTATTGTATATTGACAACCAGAAACTTTTCAGACAAGCCATGGCTCGAGCTTATGGTGCTTGGTCGCAAGTAGTGAATCTTAACTTTCAAGAGGCTAGGTCGGCAGCTGAAGCGGATGTGGTCGTGAAATTTGGCAAAGGAGATCATGGAGATCCCTGGCCCTTTGATGGAAAAGGTGTGTTTTGTTGTCACTAAACAAATTTACTGTTGCTTTTAAAAGATGACATTGTCCTTTTAGGTGGTACATTTGCCCATGCAACCTATCCGACAGATGGCAAACTGCATTTTGACGACGATGAGGACTGGACGTATATGGACTCGGAGAAAATTCTCTCGGGAGACTATCCAGACTTCTTGCAGATCGCAATTCACGAGGCTGGCCACACAATTGGTCTGGAACATTCGGTATTTCTGGCTCACTTCTTTGAATGCTTTTCTTCAGAAGAACAAGACAGCCATGATGTATCCTTATTATCACATCACAAAGGACGCTAGAGGGAATTATGTGCTACCCACCCTCACAGCTGACGACATCAAAGCCGTCCTCGAAGTTTATGGTGAGGCAGACATTCGACGAAGACACAACTTTCTGTTTTGCAGATGCACGACCGACGACTAACTGGGGTCAAGGCAATTGGGGGAATCAAGGCGGCTGGAACCAGGGAGGGTGGAACCAGGGCAATCAAGGATGGAACAATGGATGGAATAATAATCAAGGAGGAGGCTGGAATAACGGCGGGAATCAGTGGAATCAAAGAGGAGGAAACTGGGGGCGTGGTGGATGGGGACGATGAAGTTGAAGCTGATTTATTCTTGGACATTATGCCTGAGATTTTTATTTGCTGGATCAAGAGGTGAAAAGAAAGTCTCGGTGAATTGTGCTGTTATTTTTCTAATGCATTCAATGATTTGTACAAATGACATTACAAGTCCGAGATGTGTGGTTCTGACTGTGAAAAAAGACAACTTCTCTCCACGTCTATGCAGAATTTTTTGAAATAAGCGGGTAAGAAAATGACGCTCAATGATTTTTCATAATAAGGACGCTGTTGAGTATCATCATGGACGTGCAAATTTCGAATAATCTGCCTCACACGATGATGAATGTCTGAAAATATTGCCGATGTATGCGAGACTTCTCGCGCCTCCCGCCGACCGCCAAAAAAACTTCTGCCTGCATTCTCGCAACAAACCCTCAATATTAGCGACAGATTATTCCTCAAAAGCTCAGCATTTTTGTCGCTTTCCTAGTTTCCAACATACCAACACACATGAAAAAAGCAGAGTAAATGCAATAACAAAGTGACAAATTATGTTTGGGAAGTATTGGACACGGGTAACGACAAATGCGTAAATTAACAAAATGCAAAGTTAGCTATGCTTAGCATGAATCATTCGACGATCGCCTACGCGACCATTGAGATCAAAATCAAACCGCCCGCGACTACAACCAAGACACAAAATTTAATTTAACAACTTGTTTCCGTTGCTGCACGAGATGAAAGCTCACTTCTAAATCACAATCTACACTTCTGAGAACATTTTCCGATCTCCTCTCAATATGTTTTTCTCCAAACTTCGGCAGCGAAGCATGAAAGCTCATAATATGGTCTCGACTCATTCTACAATATGAACACGTGCCAAGACTTGGCACGGGCTTAATGTTAGTCTTACATCACATGTAGACATTTCTTGTATGGCACAGATTTCCAAGTGTGCTTTACTTTAGTAGGTACCAAAACACTGGCTATCTGTGTATTGCGCTACCAATCAATGGCTTCGGGGATGTATTTACTAGGCTTAAAGATACAATATGTTCGCTTGGTAAAATAGATATTTCCCTTGGGTTACTGTGAAAAATGCTTTTCAGGATTCTCACGTTTCCCTAGTGGCCGACGGACTGCTCCTCAAGTTCAGTTACCGTATCATTAGGTTGCGTTAATTGTTAGGTGTTTATGCTTAAAGTTATGAACAAATTAGAAATGGATTTTATTCGAGGAGATCATTTTCTTTTATGAGAAAAATCACAGTGATACCAAACAATAGAAGACTGCGATGCGCACTCTGATATATTTACAATACATTCAATATTGACGTAACATTTCCCAAGCCATTGCGACGTTATGTAAGCATGCTACTGAAACGCAGCAATTTCTCAGAGTTCGATAAGCAATCGTTTCACGCACGCACACATTACAGGCGCTTGTGCGGTCGGCGGCGGTGGTTCAACTCCTTCACAATATCCAGCTGCTTCAAGAGGTTGCTACCGAAGATCATCTTTGACGACTTAAAGCATTGCTTTCTCTCTTGATCTATCAGCGTGCTGTGAAGGGATTGCCAAACGTGTCGCAGCATTATGAGAACGGGATCGCCTTCGATGTCAATGAGCGGCCTTTCTAAAGAATCCACCGGAATTGTGTCCTTGGAGAAATTCGCAGGCGGAACAACCGAGCCATCGGCTGCTTCCGCCGAGGAATAGTTGGAAAGATGTTCGAGGTGAAGCTTTTTAATCTAATCCAAGGGTGGCATGCTTTGAACACGGTTTTCTTCACTGACTTGCAGATAGGTGCAATTGTTTTGGCGCACGTCGACGGAAGCCCCAGAAATGGTGATGGAACCTACCATGAGGTAACACAGCAATCCGACTACCGCGACGACGCGGCAAACTGATCGACACATCTTAAAAATATATATTTAAATACGGGACGCGAAAAATAAGACATTTGAGTTTGGGACTTCAAAAGAATTGTTGAAGGAATTCATTGAGAAGCGAGTACAAGAAGAGTCTGTGGGACAGAGCAAGCAAAGCTTGAGCCTATTTATGGAGGCTTGTGAAGCCCCTTCAGCATGGTACAGACTAGCACGCAGGGTGCGCCAACGAATCGTCGTTGACCTTTCTGATCAACATCGAAAACCAAATTTGGTTCATAAGTGACGTTTTAGGCTTTTTCGTTTTCATGCTTACAACGGAAAATATTGTATGGTGATGACGTAGCCTCTTTCGCTTTGTTCGCAATACATTATCACCTGAAAGAGTTGCCGAAGTCCAGGAAGAAGCTGAAAATGACGCCTGCCAGCTTGTAACCAGATGGCGTTTAGTTTGTGCAAAATCCGCGACTTGTTTTGTGCGACGAGGCCGGGCATGAGAGAACTCACTGAATTTCGCACGCCAACGCAAGGCTCAAAAGAAGGACATCGTCATAGACTTCACTCAGAGTTCAAAAAGCAAAGACACGCCTCTAGCACATGAATGCTCCATGCCTTCGTCAGTACAGTTTGATTTTTTGGACAGAGGAATATGCTAGAAATACATAGGAGTATCTCGAATTACGGCTACATATATTTCTCAGACAATGTCACCGAAATGCTCCGATCGTGATGCGGAAGTGACAGCTTCGGGTGCTGGTGGCGTCGTCCCATCCCAAGTCTAATGGACAACGAACACTCAAGAAAATAACAGCGTTTTAGACAAGGAATGGCTCAAGCTTTTGGGACCTAGTCACAAATTGCACAGCTCAATTTTCAAGAAGTAAGAACTGCGGCACGGGCTGACAACACGTTGAAGTTCGGCAAGCGAGATCATGGAGATCCCTGGCCTTTTGACGGAAAAGGGTCGTCTGAAAAGAGTACTCAAACCTTTTTAGGAGGTACAATTGGCCCATGCAGTGCATTCCACAGATGGATGACTTCACTTTGATGACACCGAGGACTGGATGCTGCGGCGAAGTTGCACTCTCGAAAGCATGCGGACTTTCTTCAACTAGCCATGCATGAGACTGGCCACTCACTCGACCTTGAGCATTCCGCTCGTCTGCTTCTTCTATCGATACCACGCCGTATAAAAATAAGACAGCCATCCTGTATCCCTACATCAGCAGACAAAGGATGCCAGTTATTCAAGCGTTGTCTGTTTGAACAAAGATCGAGAAACTGCCCATTCCACACCGGTTCCATTTCAATTGAAGAGACTCCCTCGTGCATACACAAAAGTTTGAATTCTTTTTCTTCAAGTAGCAATTGAAGACGGTCTTTTTCTGTAAATTCGACTTTTGACTGATTGTGAGACGAACAAATTATCTGTCTCAAAGAGGCGGCTGAAAATTGGCAGTCTCGACGCTAGTCTTACTTGGCTTGTTCTAACGGAAGTCGATGAGAGGTTTCTCTGAAAAAGGTTCAAGATCCCCTTGACCCGCCTTTGAGTCTCGGCCTTTCAGAAAGCACACTCATTTTTAATTCATAAAAAGAGTTACTCACACTGGAGATCGGCACCGATTCGAATCAACTGAATAACTCGCTGAAACTGCACGCAATAAAAAAACTTCCTCTTTCCTTTTTTGTTTCAAACAAGCTCTCTACATTCGAGTAACTAAAGCATGGAAAAAGCTGAATATTTTATACTTTCTTCAAGATTACAATTTCACGTAAGGCAACAGTTCTTGAAATGTCCAAAACGCCTACTCAGAGGAGCTTTCGTTTCATGGCATTTCAGCTGCGAATTCGTAATGATGTGCCTTTGTGCCCTCGAAGTAGATTTTATTGCTTCAACTCTCATTTTTTCTCAATGCACTTTAAATGAAATTTCGTAATTCTTGCAAAGTATGAGTTCATCGCAGCTACACAAGCATTGTTTGATTTCGATGACCTTAAAGGGACTTGGGTGAACATGCGGAGTGTGCCGGAAGCAGGTGGCTCTCTCCTCTGACCGGCTGCAAAAAAAGCGCTAAAAGGACGAAGCCACCACAGTTCTCCTTCTTCTCCCCTCCCCTCTCCTATTCTATTTCGCTTTAGACTTCATTTCATTCGTTGATGTTTCGCGAGTGGCCGCCCTTCGAACCGCTCGTCAAAGCCGTCCACGCCCTTGCCTTCCTCTTCAATTGCTATGTGGCTGTCTTGATTCTTACAATTTCGCCCGACTCCATCCGCCATTATAAGTATTTCCTACTGCTGCTGACGGTGAGTGACGGCTCGTAACGTAGAGTCAGTGTGACGCAGCAAAAGATTTGGCTTGATGAATATTGACATTTTCAAAACATTTTTTTTTATAAAACAGAGTGCTTATTGTTGAAATTGCAGGGTTTTGATAACCTTCTCATCGTTGTCATGACCTTTTTGTTTATGCCAGATCAAATTGGGACCTCGACAGGCTATTCCTTCAATGGCTGGCTGGCCTTCCTTGGTCCAGATGCGGGAAATTACTTGGTATGGCTTGCTCGAGGTGCACCTGACATTTTCAGAACATAATTTGCTACATCGTTGGTGTGAACATAATAGTGACAGTGACATACTGTATGTTTTATCGACTCTTCGCCTTGCTCTCGAACACTGCCTGGATGGAATACTTCGTTAGTTACAAGGGAACTCTCACTGCCATTTGTGTCTATTCCTTCATTGATTTGGTCTTGTTTTATGTCATGAATGAAGGCAAATCTTCTCAAGAGGTTTGGACTCTTGAAGTGGAGCTTCATGTTGCAGGAGTATTTGGAATATGACGCTGGACGCAGTGCCATCGTTATTGCTCAACTAACTGCACAGGGAATTGTGAGCTCTCGAAAATGTGCCAACCGTATTTGTTTTAGCCGTGGTTCGGATTCAATCCGATCAAACATCCAAAGAGCCTATTTATTCCCTATTTGGTGTTTCTTTTTGTAATCGGCGTCGTTAGTAATGTTTTCTGTGCAACTCTGGTCTGTTTGTCATAAAAAGATAAGTTTTCAGTCAATTTGGCTTCTAACGCGGACTCGTTTATTATCAGCGCAGACCAAGAAGCTACATCGGCAATTTCTTCGTGCTTTAGTTATTCAGGTCGGACTTTGCTGAAGTGAGAAAAAAGAAAAAGTTTGAATTCAGGCGGCTTATCCTCTTTGCCTTTTCGCTCTGCCAACATTGACAGCAATTGTTTTCAACGCATTTCGACTGAGCAACGATCAAGTGCGACTCATTTCGTTGCAGGTTTCCATTTCTTACTGTAACTGAGAGTCACAAATTCAGGTCGGAGTGATCTCGTTGACCTTCTTTCCTGCTATGAACTCCTTGTCAACTATTCTTTGTGTGGCAAAATATCGACGTTTCACGGCGAATCTCCTCAAAAAGATTGTGCCAATCTTCAGAATGTACACCTTCTCCTCTCTTCGTCCTTCACAGACGCAGATACTGTTTCAGCCCTCTTCGAGGAACTTCCACTGAACCGACACATGCCACCGTGCCTCCTATCATAGAGGAACCATTGGAACGTTCATCTAGAAATCTTGTCGGCAATGCGCAAAGTTTCTGATTTTTTTTCTTTCTCTTCGAGTACTAAGCTTCGTTGTTGTTCAATAACAATGGCTATTCTTGGCTATATAAGCTGTGATCAATTTCCCTGTTGAACAATAAAACAAGAAAAATGCTTGTATTCGAGACACAAAAATATTGAGTCAAGGGAGGGGGAGAAGACGAGCGGGCTGCTGAAGTGATTGAAGATCACAAGAGATATCACAATCTGGCATTCGATGCGACGGCCCTAGGAGAGGCTGTGCATGAGAAGAGGACCGTCGTGCGAAGAGATGTGCGTCTTCACATGCATGTCGAGCTCCGTTGAGTGACACTCCTTCAACTCGAAAGCCGTCAAGTAGAAGCTTTTTATCGCGACGAATTTTCTTTCAATTGTTTTAACGGCCGCGATGTTGGCACATTCCTCTTTCAATTCTTCACGCTGTCTTACGAATGTGCACCAAGGCTTTAGTCCTTCTTTGCCGACAACTTGGTCTCCGTCGTGGACTCATGAGAAGAACATTTTATCTGGGCATGAGAACCTGACTTGTGTATCATCAAAAGTACAGCCTCACAACGTGGAGAAGAGGGACATCCTAGTGAGAGGGAAGCTTGTCTAGAGGAAAGAGAGGAAGACGAAGAAAGGAGGAAACCCGGTTCACCGGCGCAGTTGAGGATGGGGAGACGGCCATGAGAAGGGGCGAGAAAAGATTTTTAGCAGGAGAGACGTGTCTTCGAGGGAGAGGTGGATGTCATCAGTGAAGAGGTCAATCGAGAGCGAAGGTATACTGTAATGTTACACCAACTATTATGTTCACGGATATGTCAGCACACATTTTCACAAAGAAAATGTCAGAGAAAAGCAAAAGACACCGGTATTCACTACTGCAACAAGAGTTTCAAATTTGAAGAAAAAGAAAAGAAAAGGAAGATCGTCACTGCGAGGTAAGAAGTCTGCACGTCGACGAGGAGAGGTGGGATTTCTTTCTAATAGAATTATGCTCTTATTGGTGATTATTAATATTATAAGGAAGACTTTCTTTTTTTTGCACGTTCTTGCAAATTGTACCAGAGTAACGATACTGTCGAGAAGAAGAATAAAACAATTTTGTGAAAAGATTTTAAAAACTGAAACATTTAAGTGAGGCAAGTACAGTTCGAGAAGAAGCAAGCAGAAAAAAAAACGAAGATTGACATGAATCGCCGTTTTTTTCATTCAAGAGACTGTGACTAGAAACATTTTCGCTTTCGAATTTCAGACGATCGAAAAAAAAGAAAAAGAATTATGCACAGAATAAAAAGAAAGCGTCGAGAGAGCAAGATTATGGCATTGAATCGCATGTGAGAAGAAGAAGAATGAGAGAGCTTCGAGCACACTTCACCAGGTCCTGCCCGGTGCTTCGAACACCTGGGAATTCGTGAGAACAAGGGTTACTGTAGGGCATTGCCCAGTCCGCCGATACTCGACTGTCGGGAGAGAAGAGGAGACGAAGGACTGGAGAGTGACTGAGTGGTCTGTGGAGGAGGGACGAGAAGCTTCCCGGCTGAAGGAACTTGGAAGGCCGACGAGAGCCCGGAGCCAAGGAGGTTCGCCGCTCGTGCAGCAGCTGTCGTCGTTGGCAGATCTGTGCAAGTCAACAGATTGAAGGTTCTGATGAACAAGCTTACTAATGCTGTCGAGGCTGCCTCCCAAGGCGCCGAGGAGTTCGCGAAGATTTTGCTGTGAAGCGGCCAAGGTCTGGGCCGCCGACGCCAGCTTTGTGGGCATCGGCGCGGCGAGCGTGACGCTGGAACCTCCAAGACTGCCGGGGAGCGAAGACATCGAAGGAGCTTGAAGACTGGCCATTCCTTGTTGAGCCTGCAAATTTTGGTTTCTGTATTGCTTTGATGGTGTACCTGCTGAACAAGGGCAGCAGAATTTACAGCGGCTGCAGCAGCAGCGGCCGAAAGGGCAGCAGCGAGATCCGAGGTGCTGGTGGGAGTTTGCAAACCTGAAACTTCGCCATAACGTGAATGAAAATTTTAGCTTACCTGCAGAAGTGACTGTCGGCGTTGTGGGACCTCCTCCTCCACCGAGCATATCGCCTTGATTGAGTGCAAGGAGATCGCCTTGACTCAGACTTAATTGCCCGAGAGACACCGCTGTGAAGTCAAGCGGTGTGCCATCCGGTCGCAAGTGCGTCCGCATATGCCGAGTGATCATATCACGGCGACTCTGAACAACAATGCACTTTCTTTACTTTAGAGGCGAACTCACAGCTGAATAGGCGCATTCGGGACATTGATAGGGCTTTTCGCCGGTGTGCGTGCGCTGATGCGTGGAGAGATGGTCGGATCTCGAGAAGACCTGGCCGCAGATGTGACAACCGTACGGCTTGATCCCCGTGTGGAGACGCATGTGTCTGAAAGAAGACCTTTAGTAATTGCATTAGAGCGTCTTTTTAATGTCGAAATGTGCAAACATTTGGGAATTTATTCTGAAAAGGAGACAAACCGAGTGAGCATGTCGCTTCGTCCAAAGCTCTTTGTGCACAGAGTGCACTTGTGAGCCTTGCCAGCACCATCTTCGGAGAGCAGCGACGCCGAACGATCGCGATGCCGACTGGCGATGTGCTTGGCAAGACGATCGTGCAGAGCGAATGCCTGAAAGTTGAACTTTCTCTTGAGAGCACAAATCGTTGTTGTTTAGTTGCACTTTGCAGAATGCCCAGAAAGGGCGAATTTGGGCAACTGGCTAAAGGTCGAAATGTTTCTTCTTCTCGTTTCCCACGCGATCAACGCGGTTTTCGCGCTTGCAACGTCATCAGACCGTCTAAGGCGCCTTTTAACTCTCGGAGTGTTAAATTCTTCGCGTGATGACAATTTCGTTAAGAACTCTCTGATGAAACTCCACATGACTTTCATTGCAATTGGAGAGAAGAATGACTCACTTGTCCACAATGCTGGCAGACGTAACTGTTGTTATTGAGAATGAGAGTGGAAGTGGAGGAGGAAGGAGAAGGAACGACCGTCCCCGACACGTCCGACTCGGATCGGCTTCGTCGCCAGAGCGTCGGCGTCTGTAAATATTACACGTTTACAATCGAGCTAAAGTTGAAAAAGCGTTTTTTTTGCGAAATCAAATGTTTTATCTACCTTCATGGGACCCGCACTGCCAGGTTCGATTCCGCCTTGTCCACTCGGCCGTGATTCGGGCCGGCCAACACGTTCAGTTGGAGGGGCGAGAAGTTGAGGATTCGGAGGAGCGTGAACCTGAAAGAAGAATAAACAATAAGTCTATTCAAGAGTAGTTTTATTGTCCGTTTTGACGAAAGTTGAAGAGACTCACCCCGATGAGACCACGAGGAGTATTGAGCTGAACGCCGGCGGGCGGCAGCATCCGATTACCGTAGAAATGTCGTTGCCAGGCTACCTGAACCGAGTTCAATACTATTCAGGAAACTCACAAGTTGCTTGCGCATCCATTCCTCGAACTGAGTTTGACCGCCGAGAACATTTGCCACGGCAGATGAGAGCTGAAAAGATTCATCATTATTATGTGGAAGAGCCTTGTCTAGCAGTAAGAACGGATTTTCAAAGGAGAACTTTTGTCACAGTGAAAGACACACGAACCCCTTCAGTCTTCGCTTCAGGAGGCGGTGTCGGGGGTGGCTCTTCGATTGTGGGTTGCCGCGAAGCTTGTCGACTCACACTTCGCAAGTCGAAATCGTCAAACTCCGATTCCTAGAGACATTTTCAACGATGAATACGGCAACATACAGCTCCGGGACTCGAACTCCGATGCTTGGCAATTTTTCTGTCTTCCTGCTCTTCGTGATATTTCTGCAGGAGACGCTTCTTATAAGTACACGTTGCCGAAGCTCGTCGAGTCGTTGTGGCCGGTACCTGAAACGACGATGAGACAGGTGCTCGAATTTTGTGAACTTCAATTTGGAGAAAAGATACTGTAGTTGAGGCAGACGTTTTCGAATAGAGTCGTCTTTACTAATAGGAGAGTCTCATAGAGAGTGAACGACCCCGAGAAAGGGTCAGACCCTTTCGAGACAGCCCCCATCCCTTTGGCTCGTGGACGAGCTGTTGGCCGAACTCGGACCTTGAGCGTCTAGTTGCTGAGAGGAGCAATGATCTTCTCTCAAACAAGCAGTACCGGTTTTGGCGCCAAGAAGAGGGATTTTAAATCGAAAATCCTTACCGAGATCGTGGAGTGCACGGAGGTGTCCATGTTCTCCACTTCGTTCTTGCCAGCCATCTCACCATCAGAGCGACTGCGCTCCCTGAAGAATATTCGGTAAAACATGTCAGGAGGCAGCTGGAAGAGAATTGGGCAATGCTTACCTGGTTGATTGGTCAAGGCTCTGCTCGGGCACGAGAAGGTGATTCCGGGCTGACATTGAGCTGGCACATCGAATTGGATCGAAGCTGCAAATGTCAGAGATGAGACATTGCTCGGTTAGGATCTTTTCTGTTGGTTTCAAGCTAACTTCCATCTTAAAATTTTTGACTCCTTTTACCTAAAATGGAGCTGGTTAAGGGGCAAGAAGGGCGAGAGATTCGGCGACGCGCCGAGTCCATAGGAGTAAGGTGTCTCGGGAGGATCGGTGCAATCGGAGAACGGTGAGAAGGGCGCCGGCGAGAGGACCATGCCTGAAGACTTGGCTTGGGCGACCGAGGATTACGGTACCTGGTGAGAGAAGGCCGCGACTGCAGGCATCCGACGCGTCGTCTCCATCAGAGCTGAAACGAGTTGATGCTTTTTTCTCAGACAATGAGAAACCTCGATTTCTTGTATTCCCGAAAGCTGGTCCAGGGTCCTAGTTGGGTGGTCGTGACGGAGATGGAAGAACGCGGCGAGGAACCGAGATCCGACGTCGGGTAGTTTGGACTCAGTGGACAAAGTTTTCCGTAGTCCATCGGGTAGCCGGCCGTCAACTGTAAACACTTTGTTTACTCTCTTGTTGATCTACAGTAAACAAGAGGGAGAGAGGGGGTGATCCAACCTTCCCGAAGAAGCGAATGGGATTGCCTTGAAGCCACGACACGGAGACTGTGGCCATCGGGGGCATTGTGAGAAGTCCGGACATTTTCGTATTTGAAAAGTGACTCCCGCCTCTGAAGGCGAGAACCGCATAAACTGAATGGTCGGGGTGACGGCGGGGGAGCCGTCGAAAGGAGGAGGAAGGGGGAGGGACCTCGAGGCGCCCGCGCCAAGTTTGGCGCGAGGGCAGCGGGGAGAAGAGAAGAGGACGGGAGACCGTTTTCCCACGTTCGCCGAATCATCAAAGCGTTTGGCGAGTTTGGCGGTGACTCTTCTGGAGATGTGAGAGGAACAAATACACAGAGGAGGAAGCGACTCTTTTGTTTTGCAGACGTTTTCGCAATGTACTTTTTATGCGTTTAGTTGTTGGATGATCCGATCTTTAGGACTTTGTGTGCTCATGTTAATGTTTAGCCTTCTCGAGGAAAGTGCTCGACCAATTCTTAGACGAACCTCTCATCAGACCACGGGCCATTTCGTAAGGGCCATGGAAAACGTTTGAAGTGAAACTTTTCGGTCTTGTGGTTTATTGTGCAGCTTGTGGCTATCGGAAATGATGTCAGGGCAAAGATCGCCTTGTTGCCAGTGGAATCAGGCATGTTCGCCCGATGAGCGCCTCCGGGGGCGGCCCCCCGACGACGACCAGCGAGGAAACAATACTTGGAGGGAGACAAGAAAAGGAAGGAAGAGTGAGGAGAGAGAAGAGAAGAGAAGGTCGCCCCGCGTGCAGCGTCTTCTTGTCTCGAGTTTTGCACGCCGCCGCCGTCTTCGATAAAGACGAACCACAGAGCAGCGCGAGGGGAACAAAACTTGGAAGAGCGCGCGAATTTCGTACGTTCCACGCATGCGCGCGCCGGAAATGCTTCCAAGTTGACCGAACAGACGTCGTCCCGGCCTGTTGTTTGGCCTTTTTCATGTTCTTTTCGACAAGTCTATAGTTCTTCGCGGCTACGAAATCTGTGTCTCTTGAAAGTGTTCATATACCGTAGCTGAAGAGCAAGCCTGTCTGTCTCAATTAATCATGCAAACTCGTTGAAAATAATCTTCAAGATGTGAAGCTGATTTCGTCAAACATTTTCGAAGTTATAATCAAGACCAGATGCTACATATCTGTGAGGCTTTTCATAAAACATTTGCCGAAAACGATGATGCTCGAACTAAATTTAGGAGGTGGAAGCCACGTCATTTTTCACGAGTTGCCGCCGCTTCGACCACCTCTCCTCTCGGAGAGACAGAAAACCGCCAGGGCGGCACTCCCTCTCCCTCCTGAGTCCGACGGTCAATATTTGACTGACTCATCATCGTGTCACCGGCACACTTGAATTTGGCGGATTACTGTAAAGAGTGCGTCGTGGGACCGGAAGCACTCGGCCCTTCGGCTTGTAGATCGAAAGATCGCCCGATCACGTACAATAGAACAGAACGCCGACGGTGCGTGTCCAAGCCCCCGTGGACTCCCTTTTGGGACAAGGGCAATCGGCTTTGTTGAGGGAGTTTCGATGGAAGAAGAGAAGAAGAAGAAGAGAGGAGAAGGTGGGAACATGGTCTTCTGTCCTCGACAGAGAACGGCTTAGCCCACAGATCAGAGAGGGTGGCATCGCCCTTCTTTTCGAGCGCGTTTCGATGGTTTCTATCACATTTTCGTGATCGGGGTTCAAACGTTTTCTTTCTCGAACATATGCGGGTTTAATAATTCTGTCGGTTGCGACTTCTTACAATGTGTGTAGTGAGCAATCTGGGGCATGCGGAGATTTCAGCATTTTTCAAGAAACATGCGAACGACTGCTGTGTTTGTTCTTCTATGTGAAGGAAGTTACAGATGGAAGGAGAGAAGGTCCGTCAGAATATTTTCAGAAATGACAACTTTGCGCGCAGCTTGACATTTCGGCGCACAGAAAAATTCATTTGAAGTGGAAATTAATTCGTCAGAGTTTGTGAATTTCCGACGAGCAACATTTTCTCTTATTCTTTTTTCTTCCTCAAAGATTCGTGACATTCGGATTGTGAAAATGAGCTGACAAGTTTGTTGCCTGAACTCGCTTCACCTGCGCATTTTGGGGAAAGAATGAAAGAAAGGAACAAAGCTGATTAAAGGAGTCACAGTACGTTCATTGAGAAGCAACCTACACCCCCACTTCCTTACTGAATGACTATAGAAACTCTTCGTTGGCGCTGCATTCACCTGCACTAATTCTGCCGAATGAGCACAAGAGGTGATTCAAAGGAGAAACTGGGAAAACATCTGGCAACAAGACCATTCACTACAAGAAAAAAGAGGACCAACCAGATTGATACGTTGCATGGCGTCAACGGAAAGTGGTGAAGGGCGTTTGAGTCGGGAACCACCGGGCGAGGTCGGCGAGGAGGGCGCCGACGGACCTTGTTCTCGGATCAGCGGGGGACTCTGCAAGACTTTTCATTAATTCAAGCTTGCGAGCATGTCAGATACCAATAAGTCTGGCATTCTGCTCTTTGAACTGAATTTGTGAAGTTGAAATTTAGGTTGAAGGGAGCATTCTCAGAGACTTGTTGAAGGGCAGCATGAAACCGATGGAAGAAGGCAAGAAGAGGCGAGGAAGAAGCCACGAGACAGTCAGCTGACTGTCTCAACCACGACTTTTGACTCGGGCGCAACTCTCGCGCGCGCTCCGTTTTCCCGCCGGTCGCTCGACCCCGCCACAAAACTCTCAAAGTTCTCCTTCTTCCTTTCCCCTTCTCCCTCGCCCTCCTCCCTCGCCCCGCCGTCTCAGAAAAAGAGAGCGGAGCGTGTAAGACGAGGGATCCCTGGGTGTGTCCAGGTGAGACTGAGAACTCTCTGTCAAGGACTGACAACAGAAAGAACTGTAATTTGATTTGGCTGCAGTTTTATAGAGGAAGTGCAATGACGGATTTCAAAAGGCAACGAAACAGGCTGCAAGCGATCCAGAGGGAAACGTGCGGGACATTCACTTCGAAACAAAATCCAGCCATTGAGGGGGGGGGGGGGGGGATCACGCCGCAGCCCTTTTCCCTTCGACCCCCGCCGGCTGATCAAACGGCGTCTCGTTCGGAAATTTCTCTGTTCAATTGTGCCATCATCGGTATTCAGCCTCTCGAAAAGGGGAATGACAGAGACAAACGGCTCCATGTTGAAATAAACCTTCGTCTTCGTCTTCGCCTTTGTACCCGAGTTGCAGGAGGAGGCCAACTCTCGACAGTTTCCCTCTGAGAATAGCCATTGAAAGGCCTCGGAACGGGGGTGAAGAGGGCCGAGGTGCGTCTTTACTTCGAGGCTTCGTTCTCTCTCTCACCCTCTCCCCTCCACCCGCCCGCCACCATCGCCAGGACGCACGGCGTTGGCCACCCTCTGAGCAAACACAAACCTTCCTCCCTCTCCTCCTCCCTCTTCCCCCACCACCTTCTCCTCAACCTCGACCCCCCATCACGAGGGAAGGGAGAACCGCGGACTTGATGGAGCTGCTTCTTGAAATTGAGAAGGAATCGTCAACTGATTGTGGGAAGTTGTGAAAAGAAACTGCACTGTTTTTTCAAGTTTCAAAAGGATGTGTCTTTCAAGTGATTGTTGGATACCCAATCGGCTGGACAATTGCATTCAAGTTTGTCTTCGACTGATTAGAAGAGCCGGAAACTTATGAGCTTCTCAAGGACTTCCTTTACTCATCAACACGACGGACTTGTTAAGAGTTGCTAAAATTTGCTCGAGAGAGGGGAGGGGGCCAACGTGCGTCGGCAGCCACTTGGCGTGAGCGTGTATGCCCCTTCCTTCCCTCCTCTTCTCCCTCTCTCTATTGGCTCTTCTCTCCCTTCTCTCTCCCTCCTCTCTCCGGGGTGGCCGTGAAAAATCCCTGGAAGATGGTCGAGGCGAAGAGGGGAAGAACGGGAAGAAAAACAGTTTCCACCTCCGTCATCAGCCTCGGCCAAGGAAAGGAGAGAGGAGCACTCACACAAAAACATTGACATAAGGGATCGCTTCTCGTCTCTCCTTCGTTTCCCCTTCAAACATTTCGATATGTCTCAATTCTTTTTGGTTTTAATTTTGCAAATACTTTCTCGTAGGCTACCAACAAGTGTTTTGAAATAGAGCAGAAGACATGTCAAACAGTTGAAACTCACTCCACTCACAGTCTTCTATGTATAAGGCTAACGCTCCTTGTGGCTCTAATGCTCACCAGAGAAAGTTTGTCCCATACTAGCGACTGCGGAATTGTCGTGATTGGAGTGCTCAAGTTGATGTGTTAGATTCGAAACACAGGTAAAATTTGTAAAAACGCGGAAGCATGCATCAAACCATCGGTCAGCTCCTGCCATAAGTTTTCAATCTTCCTAATCGACGGAACCGAGAAGATGCGCTGGTGAGGGAGATGGGGGGGGGGGGGGGACAGCTAAGCCAGCTGAAGCGTCTTAATCACCCACCGACCCCCCAGTGTCTGCCTACAAAATATCTAACGGCAGCCACGGGATTCATTTTTTCCTTAGTTGCACGCCGTTTTTCTTTCATGTCGATGTCAGCAAATGAGAGCCGCCACAGCCGCCTGCACGCTTTCACCCTCTTGATGGTAAGCCGCGGCCGTCGTCTCATAAGCTCGGCGCCCGTGAAAGGATTAATTCCAATCGGATATGAGGGATTTTCGCTCACGATCTCTTTCACTTCAAACAGCGAACTCACAGCTGTGATTCTCCAAGAGAAAAAGCCCTCTTCATAATAATCTTATAAAGAAATCATCGTCTCAAAGGGAGCAGGCAACTTCCAGGAACCGTAAGCTCTAAGTCGACTCATGGTCAGCTGAGAAATCAAGACAAGGAACAGGAGTTGCAGAAAGCGAACTTTGGTCGTTCGACTACTAGTCTGGGATGTTATCCACGAAACCAATCGACTACACGAAAACATGAAGAGCGGACGCACTTTGAGGAGGGCGTTGCCCATTGTGCGCTGCTCGGACGTGGAGTCGCTGGCCGAGGTGCAGGGGAGGAGGAGGGCTGGCGGGCCCGGCGAATCCATATGGACGTTTCCTTAATTATTTATGTTGTAAAATTCATTTTGTTACAAACCTCCACCGGTATTACTTGAATTGTCGGCTGAACCACCAAATGGGGATGAAGAAGGTTTGGCTCTGCAAATCGAGACATTATTGGCTCTGAAGAGGAAGTTACCCGGCGGGGCTCGTTGCACCGGCGGAGGTCGTGACGGTGAGGAAGGGCGAGGGTTCGCCGGCGCCGCTTGCCGACGACGGTCGGAGAAGGCCTGCAGTTGAGTCGTTGAGCCACTTGAAGACTTGCAACGCACCCGAGCTTGGACTTGGGCTGAGACCGAGCGAGGTTGCTCCACCGGAGTTGGGGAGGAGACCTGAGAAACTCCTTTTAGACAGGGGAAGGAAGAGTGTACTTGTTGGTTTCGTGAAGGAAGGTGCCACGCTAGTTGGGGAGGAGACGGTACTATGGGGCTGAGCGGGAGCGGCGAGGCTGGTGGCGGAGAGGAACTGCGGGATCTGCAAAAAGTCGTCACGGTTTTGTCTCTTAATTTTCGCTCACGATCATCCTCTTAAACCAATTAAAAGTGAATCGAACCTGAAGTCCGAGTGTTCGCGGGATTCCCGTGGAGCCCGGGAGACCACCAGCAGTGGTAGTGGATGGCGGGAGGAGACCGCCAGACGAGTGCAGCCCGCACCCTGGAACAATCCTCTCTCATCAGTTCCCCCTTTAGTCCTGTTTTGTGCTCTGTCTGCCTATATGAGGATCGAGCGTCATTTGAGGGTTTAGTCGATGTATTTACGGATCCTTTCAACGTTGCAGGAGGGAGTCGCGCGTCAAAACTGAACCTTGTGCTCATCGTGTGCGTAGATTTTGCAAAACTCGCGCTCTATATATTTTACCGACGCAGCAACCCTGTTCTCTCTCTCTTCAGTCTTTTCAAACACACGCAGAAGCACAGGAAATTGCATCCACATCAACGACGTAGAAGTCTCTTTGGTTGCTGACGCTGACCCGCTTGAACTGGGCCCCCTCCTCGACCACTCCGTCACTCACGCAGTTTCGATTCTCTTCCCCGTATGCACACACCTCAACTCTTGCACGTGCAAATCCTTTTAACCATGGAACGTTTGCTGGTTAACTACGTAATAGCCGCGCGAGCGTCAGAGGGAGGGCCGACTCACCATCGTTGGAGGTGTTGGAGGGGACGGCGAGACGCTCGACGGTCACCGAGTCCTCACACTCCATAACAAGAGACGCTTCTGAGTCGTGCTGCAATAAACCGGCTTATTAATGTTGTAATAGAAATAATACAAAATGTTTGTAAAATAAAGCGCAAAGATCAAATGGACGTTGCCGGACGCTCGACGACAAAGTCTGCGTGCGTTTGCTCTGAGAGAAATGCTAAGACGAGGTGCGCGTGCCGTGGATGGCCGAGGGATCTCGGCTTCCCTCCTCTCCCTCTCCCTCTCGACGACGCCCTCCCTGCTTTCTTCCGTCACAATCCGCCTATCGCTCGCATAAAGCTTCCACACTCACTCATGGATACACACGCATCGTGGATTGACAGGGATTCCCGGGAAAATGGCCCAACGCTCTCCCATGTGGAGCAAGGGAAGGGAGAGATACTTCTTCTAGCAAATCCCAGAACCTCACGCAGCTCGCTGGATCGCGTCGAATTAGTCAGACCGGCACGGCCTGATGACTAAAGACGACGACGCGTTTTATGAATACGAGCAGACGACTACATTTCGTGTCAGGAGAGACGACGCAAGGAACATTATGACTCTGAGAATGAGAAACCCAGCCAGGTCAGACGGGGCAAGGCGAAAAGGTGTCAGGCAAGAAGAGGGCAAATTGCAGTTTGCACCGTGACTCGGAAAGCAAAAACACCGTTGGCATGGAAGAGAGTTTTTGCGCGCGAGCAATAGGCGTGACTAGCTTGCTGATCGACGATGAGGTGACTCCCAGGAAATGTCGGAGAGCGCCATTCAGACTTTTTGAAGAAACTCTCACTCCACGTTGCCCCTACGAATTAACAAATGCCAAAAGAGTTTGAAGAATTAGATGTTGTGCAAAAAGGTCAACGAAGGTGGTTGGAATGCGTGAGAACGTAGCGAGAACTGGGGGGAACCCACGCGCCGCCTGTGAATTGAAGGCCGTGGCTTCGTCATTGCGAGGATAATCAGCACAAGCAACCTCATCAAGATGAATGCTACAAGGGTGAGAGAGAGGGAGAGAGTGAAAAACTGTGTCAGCTCAAAGTCATGTGAGATCGTGGATCTTGCAAGAGAAAAGGCCTTCGTGTCATGGCAATCGGGGGAGCGAAGGCTACATTTCATACATACGGCCAAAGGTCTTCCTCCCTCCCTCTTTGCACTCTTTTCAAAAGCAATTCGCTTTTTGAGAGAGAAAAAGAAAATAACAAGAGGATGAAGACGTCAAAGCGACCAGAGAGAGACCTACAGCAAAGGACAATCGTCTCAGCGCACGACAGATGATTTGCTCTCCGGAAAGCTGGCCGACTGGTCGTCGATCGGCCTGCCTCGTCTCGGTCCACCCCCATATGGAAAGCCACCCATACAAATTATTCTTCTGCGGTCCGACCAAAAATCTGCAAAATTCGCCCCTCATGGTGCATAAGAAATTCTGAGAAGGACACAAGACTCTCGTTGTTCATTCATAAAATTGTGGCGAGTCAGCGAAGGACGCAAGTAATGGAGTTTTTCGGCGTCGACGCCCCTGACCCAGTGCCAGGTGGCTCGACGATGAAGGCGGCTTGTGGGCAGGCAGCTTCATGGAGGTTTTGCTCAAAAATGACTTCATTGAAGAGGAGGAGGGAGACTGAATATCGCCAGTGCAGCGACAGGTGCCTTCAAATGCCTCCCCCGAACATACATGACATACTTTACTACGATCTTCCCACGGTTTTTGAATTTTTAAGACGCTTTGAAGTTCAGAGGATTGAAAAAATGTCGTCGCCCTTGGCGCAGAAAGATGTTTATCCCTTCGAAATTCGTCCAAGCCAGCCGAAAAGAGAAGTTCGCCTTGTTCAGTTCCGTTTTGAGGATTGGCCCGGGAGAGCCACGGAACACAATTAGAAGCTCTATAGAAAGTGGAGCCCGGCACGCTTTTGCCATCCACAAAAAAAGGGAGAAGCGAAACCAAACATGAGACAGCTGATCACAAAGGATCAAAAAACTTTTGGAATCCTCAAAAGTCGCGATTCCCTCAAGAGGGCAACAACTGTGGTTTTAAAAAACGCGCCGAACTGAGGCGTACTTGCAGCCCGTCGGGAATACGAGACATGAAGGGGTGGGGGAGGGAGGGCGGCGGCAGCGAGAGCAGCGAGGGAGGGGGTGGGTGGTGGTTCGAAAATGGGGAAGCGGCGAGGAGGAGGAGGAGGGAGGGCCTGCCGCCAGCGTTGGGCCGGCCGGCCGCCGCTGCCAGAGTCCCGAACGAGAAGAACGCAAACACATGCACACGACCCGCCGGGCGTTGCACCCTCGCCGCCCTCTCCCCCTTCTCCTTCTCCCGCATGTGGTTTCCCTTTTTCAGCGAGGAACTCTCTCATGCAGCACAAACGCCAAGAGCGTGTGCCGCCAACAAGAGGAAAAGGGAGAGAGAGAATGCGTCAAGAGCCCCTTAACACCGAGAAAGCACAAAGATTCAGGACTTACCAGTGGCCGTGTTGACGCGTTTTCAGTGTGGGAGGGAGAGGAGATCGAAGACGAAGAGGTGGAGGAAGAGGCGAAGCAGGCCGAGGAGGTGGAAGGCAACTCAGCGACGTTGCCGGCTTCCTCGAGGGAGCGCCACGCGCGGCGCTCTGAGCTCGCCGACGAGCCACCAGTCGCAGCCGCACCTCCGCGACGTCGCAGCACTCGACCTGCCTGCAAGAGGAGAGGAGAGTTAATGAGCATTCTCGGTCAGAGTAATCTTTGTTATGAAGACAGCTGATTGGAGAGAGCGCGGCACGTTCCGACAGGTGAATGAAGGCCAAGAAGCAAAGTTCGCAAGAAGAGATGTAGACGGTAGAAGACTTGGGAGCGAACATCACAGACAAGGGACGGGGAGAGGAGCCCTAAGAACTTCTTCTCTCCAATTTTGCGCATTTCTCGGTTTTTGTCTGATGCACCCCGGCACGCACAAACGGCAATTTGAGCCGCGTCGGCGGTGGCCGCCGGCGAGGATAAAAATGTCTGGCCAGCCAGCGGCGTGAGGGGGTGCGGGGCCGGAGAACATGCGCAGCCTGAGGGGAGAAGGGGAAGGAAGAAATTTGAACCACCCCTGAGGGCGGCAGCCAGGAGGGAGGAGGCCTTCGAGGACGACGACGACGAGAGAAGAGAGGGAGGGGAGGGAGCAACCCCCGCACCCCCACCCTCCCTCCCTCCTCCCTCTGCTCAACACCCCGGTCTCCGATGTGTCCCTTCATGGTGGAGGGAGAGAGAAGTCCCCGCCCTCGTCCTTGTTCTCTTCTCTCTTCTCACAGCGGCTTCCAGTGCAAGTGTTCTCAGGATCTCGTCGGGGTCGTCACGGGCATGTGAAAGAGGAGGCAAGAACCTCGCGAGATTATTCAATTAGAAGCGCCACTATTACGTAGGCGAAGAGCTGGAACTGGAGGGGAAGAGGAAGATCGAGGGAAATGGGGAACTTGGGCTGAAAGCACATTATACGCGTTGTGACTCTTCCATGGAGTGTGGGGGCAGAAGAAGAAGAGCCTTCACGCTGCTTCGAAGACTAGCAATTTATGCTCCAGTTCTTGAAAGAGAGAATGAGCAGGTTCAAAATCGCCTCGTGAAACCATTTTCCATTCAAACATCGAACAAGAAATGTCTGTTAGGAAATGTTACCAAGCTGTTTCTTCTACCCTGAGCGATGCGCAGTGGCGTTTGCATACAAAATTCGAATGTGGAAGGGGGGGGGGGGCAGTGAAAAGGTCCTTCGCACGAAATGTCAAGGGGAGCTGACTAAACTCGCCCGCCCCTCCTCTTCTTCATCAACAGCATCACGTCAAGCAGGTCATTGACAACACTTGATCGGAATATGGGAGCAGCTGGGGGAACGGCAAGCCGAGCGAGGAGCATATCTGCAGCCGATTGCTGCCCTCCCTCCATCGCCCCTTGCAAAAGGCCGATCTCTAGCCGCGTGCTCTTTATGCAGAAAAAGGTCGTGGATTTTCGTGCACATGTTCCCGCGGGGCGCGGCTCTCGACCCAAGAGCGGCTTAAAGTCGCGAAGGAAAACAATCAAGCAAATTGAAGAGGGATAAGGGACGATAAAAGTGAGGCGTGCTCTTGAGGAATTGAGAATATGGGAATTCGGACTGGGAGAGGGACCTCGTAGAGGACGGACTGACACCTTGGACCAAGGAAGACTGGAAGAGAGTCATCGAGAGCATCTTCTACACATTTCATGACGATCACGCACGGCGCGTACTTAGAGAAATTGCCCTTTCCTGGAAGTCGAAGCATGTGGCCGAAGGATCAGGGGAAATAATTCAAGAAGATGGTCGATGACTGCTGAACACGTAGGAGAAGAACGACAACAAAATTCACACGAAAGACGAGGAAGCAGAAAAGTTTTGAAAGAGATGGAATGCCAGCAATTATTAGGGGAGAGTGCAGAGGGAGGAGGGACATCTATCTACTACGAGTGGACCCGCAACAACTCTCAAGAGAGAAAAGAGAAGAGAGGGCGATCTTTACTCGTCTCGAAGCTGATCCTAATTACTTCTGAGTCTTGACTCTCCTTTGACTTTTATAGAAACAGAGACAGCACCGAAATGGCTCACAAGCTCAATTTTCCTCCTTCTCCTCCTTCTCTTTCTCTCTGTCTCTCTAGAGGAACGTCGAACTTCCGCGTACCAATTTTAAAGCCGCCTCTCCGGTTCACTTTATGACTTCCAGGCGGTGAGAGAGAAGTTTTTTTCAATAATTGTTGTACTCTTCATGGAGTGTCACTCCTCATAACTTCCTCATTGGCACGCCATCACACCCCGTTGCAAGATTCATACGCGCGTCGGCTTTTTCTATCGTCGCGCCGGATGTCGTGCCGGAAAAGACGATGCGGGATCATAAAAAATGAAAAGCGACTGGTCAACTCGGTCGAGGTGACAGGAGCCAGGGTGTGTAGTGCAAGAGGGGAGACTTCTTGCGTGTCGAGAGCTCTTTGACTCTTTGGAGGGAGGGGGACCACCTCGGACTCCCTCCAGAAGAAGACGGAATCGAGAGGGTCTCCTCGAGAGGACGAAGGAAGTCATCTGCTCTCATCCAGAGACCCCCTCGTGCCACGGCGTGGGGGCGCCCTCTCTCCACTTCCCTTCCCGTATTCCGCCCGCGCCCCCGCTTCGACGGGTCAGCCTCTAGACTCCGTGGGTCCGTGCACGAATATGAATATTTCTTGTCGAAAACTTGCATGCGATGATGTTATCAAGAGAGAAGAGAAGAGCAAAGTTACAAGAGCTTATGAGGAAGAGAAAAAAGGACAGGATGACTTGAGAAGCTTTAGAAGGCAGACATTTGAGAGTTACGGTGGGAGTGAAATGAAATGAATACGAGAGAAGCCCTGCAGGTTTTGCACTCCGAATCGCCGACCACACCCTCCCCTCTCTGTATGGCTTCTTTTCTTTCTAATTACACACCTTCGTCCTCCCTCTCTCCCACCCCCCGCGACGACTACGTAGCATTGTCGATGTATACAGCTTGGTAGCGGTGGAGACTAGTATGGCTCATGGAAAGATGTAGACACTTCCAGCTCCTCCTCCTCCACCTCGTCGTCGACCCGCCTCATCTACGTTTCAAATGAAGAAGTCACGTTGTTATGAGCATAACACGTTGCTCTCGTGACTCGACTGAGGATGCAGGGAGAGAGCGTCGGAACAGAAAACATTCGCCGTGGAAGAAAAGAGGGACGACGAGGGCGTTTCTGCATAATTCAAAGATTTCCGACTCGACGTGCATCTTGTTGTCCTCTTCTTCTTCTTCTCTTCATTCCTCCCCGACCACCCGCACCTCCTCCTCCTCTCTCCTCTCACATGCTTCTCCCTTTCTCCTTCTCACTTCAAGGATTGAATAGACGCATTTCCCCCACCCGCCTGCCCGCCCACATGACCATCGACGCAACCTTCGCAATTTGAAAAGGAGAGAGACCGGACAAGGAAATGTTTTTCTCTTATTTGCTTCAAGATGCAGATGGTCTCTCTTCAGACACCAATTATTGGTTGAACGCAGAAAAACAGATATTTACAGGCAAAATAACACCAGAGGGTGGGGGAAATTTCCAAAAGGTCGTCTCTGCTCTAATACCAGACCGCGGTATGTGACAGACTGGGGGAGAGAGAGCAGAATACATTCTTTTCGAGAGAAAGAGAAGGAGAGGCGAAAAGGCAAAAGGGCAGAAAATTCCAGGGCTTTCATTCAGCACAGCGAACTCGGCCACGAGGCACACACCCTGACATTTTGTCAAATGAAGCTTTTCGCTCGGAGGACGAGGACGACCAGACGAGACGGACACTTCGAGTGCGGGTGGAGGGAAGGGAGACTCAGTCCTCTTTTCACTTCTCCAACTTGTCAACTTGATGCGAGGCGTTTTCATTCAGTTTGACTCCTCCTTGCCTCGTGATCCGAAACGTGCTTTTGAGAGAAGTTTTTCTCTTCTTTTTCCCTTTGAATGGCGGAAGGGCAAAAGTCCATCGGTGAGAGAAGAGACGGCTGCTGCGGGGGAAACGGTAAATATGAATTTCATTCATTTCATAATCAAAGAGGAGGTCGCCGTGCACCTCGACCTCGACAAGAGGGGGGAGGAGGACGAGCAGAAAGCACAAGAGGGACAAACTCATTCTAGAACGGATATGAATGTGCGCGAGACGTGGTGGGATGAGTGAATGAGAAGTGAAGGGGAAGAGGGGAAGAGCCAATTGGCAACACGACTCCCTCCCCCTTCCCTCTTCCTCCCCTCCTCTCCCCCTCTCAATCAACGGAAATCCCTCCCATCAACAAAAGCAGAAAAATATGAAGACGCGAGCGCAAAAAGCACGAAATTGCATCCGGACGAGCGGCGCGCGGTGCGATGAATGAAAGGCCATCCAGACGCCTCGCCGGTCGCCCCGCTTCAAAATGGCGTGCTATCCACCGGAGCGTTTTTTCCTCTACTTCTTCTTCTGTGCTAGACTCACGCTGCAATTTTGCAGACGAGCCTTTTCACTCTTTCTCTCTTCCAACAGAGTAGTGAAAATTCGTGGAAAGGGAGTCAAAAATATCTGGAAGGAGAGGAAGCGGAAAATGTGCCTCCACCCTGCAGCGTAGCAGAGAGACGCCGTGTCTCCGACGACCCAAAAAGGGCAGCGCGAGCAGCCACCTTCAACTCTAGAAGAGAAGACCACCACGGCGTGCAAGCGGTTGGGCTGGTCGACGATTAGCCAAGCGACGCGTTTCCGATGTTGAGGAAGGAGAAGATCAGCAAATCAGGAAATTCACGTAGTCATCGAGGGGTGAGAGGGAGGAGGGTGGAGGAGGGAGCAATGGGAGCACGTGTTCTCCAGGAAGAAAAGAGGAAGAGGAAAAAATGCTTTGCACATCTGCAGAAATTTCGATTCTCACCCCCGAAAGGGCACACTCATCGAGGAGGAGGAGGACGAGGCAGACGAAGGCGAAGAAGATGAAGTGTGTGTGGGAGAAAATGGCTCACGCCGGAATATGAACACACGCGAGCGCAGGGCAAAAAGTGCTGCCGGGAAGAGGGAAGAGGAAGGGGGGGGGGGGAGAGAAAAGGACGAAGAGGGTGGAGGGTCGAGAGAAGGAAAAATGGTTCCCGGACGACGCTCCCCCGAGGGCCGAACTCCCGCTTTTCCGCCGCCACCCGCTCGCTTCATAAAAGAGTCGAAGGAGGGAGGAGAGGGCGGCGAAGGAGGAGGAGAAGAGGGAAGGAGGCGGACACCGCCGGGGGAAGGAAAAGCACTTAAAGGCGCCCACACTAAGGATTTTTCGAGAGGGTCGTGCGTTTCAGGTGAAACTGACCGTCTGTTGCAATTTGCTGAACAAAAGTTGCAACATTTCGGACCTCCCGGAAAAAAGCCTAGAACAAAATTTGCAACAGACGGGCAGTTTCACCTGAAACGCACGACCCTCCCGAAAATCCTTAGTGTGGGCGCCTTCTTAGGCGTTTCCCGGGAACTTGACGCGCCCTCTTTCTCTTGCTCGACCACGTGGGTCGTGTTGTATGAGGAGGCCTGTACTGCAGCGTCGATGATTGGATTCCCACGAGAATTCATAATTGTGTGGATCTTGTTTGTTTGAATGCGAAAGCAAGAAAGAGGGAGTTGATCATTCTACGCGCGTGACGGCCATCCACATATGTGCAGCGAGGGGAAGGAGAGGGGAGAGAGCCCAAGGGGGACATCGAATGCATGCAGGAGCGAGGAGACGGACGCCTGCGTGGGGGGAGGCGGAGGAGGAGAAGGAGGACTCGCCTCCATAACGGCCATCGAAGAAGAAGAAGAGGATGGCGGGGAGGGGGAGGATAGAGATAGCGTGCCCGAGGGGCGGGAAGGCCTCTCTCTCTCGACTAGTCGAGGACGTCGAAGACCGCTTTGGGTGCGGGAATGGCTGCCAAGGCCAGACTCGGCCATCCATGAGCAGGAGAGTCCATACATCGTTGCCGTCTCCTCCCTCTACATACAAAGTCTCCTGGCTGAAGTTCTGCATGACACAACCACACGCGATTTGTTTTGCGAGAGAGAGCCAGGTCACATTTCGAAATCCGAAACATGTGGCGCTTTCACTTTTCTAGAGAGCAAGAGAGTTCAGCATCGCAAAGTACAAGAAAATAGCCGCGAGGGTGCAAGCCGTCAGGATCCATCATCTCCCTTGGGGACAAAGGGCGGCAGCAACAGAAAGTTCAAACATCACGGAGATGGTACGGTAGACGAGATAGAGAGATTGCTTTGGAGAGTGAAAAACAGGAAACTGCAAGCGGCAGAGAAACCCTGAATCATGCAGCCATCCTACAGAATGAGACAGCAGCAACCGTTTTTGAGCTATCGACGCATGTCGAGATTGCGGGCCTGGGTAAAATGGCTCTAGAGAGAGACGGACGCCCTCAAGCACTCGAGCTGTGAAACAGAGAACGAAATGTTCTCTTGAGGTGGAGGAAAAAGTTGCGGATTATCCGCTTGCCCTTCTCTGACCTTCAGCACGGAAACCCTCGAGAAACGAATGAGGAAAGAAGCAAGTCGTCTCTAGCGCAGACTTTTGGCTGTGATGAGGTACAACACGTGCCTCCTTTAGCCTTAACTCGAGGAAAAGCTAAAATATTGCATCCTGAATGAGTCGCTCCCTTCCTCTTATGGGTCTTAATCCGGTCAGAGAATGTCTCATCTACATCGTGAAGACGTTGCGAAAAGGTCGACAAATCGCTAAATCAGAACAGCGGATATGCATAGATTCGACCTCGAGAGTCTGGATGAGGAGGGAGAGCAAGAGACCAAGTTCTTCCTCTGGACAGCGAGTGCTCGAGAAGAGAAACACAAGTTGTGCTGCACTTTTTCCCTTTCCTCTCCCTCTTCGGAGTTCGACACGCACGAACTTTCAAGACTGCATCTGGCATTTGTGATGCGTAGCTGGGCACGCGCGCCTTGTGCCTTCGGCTGCTGCTCGAGACACAGGCCTTTGTTCCGAGGCTCGTCCAAGGAGGAGGGAGGAGGTGGAGTAGGCGAGGGCATACGAGGAGAAACAGCTTTTCAACTTGCTCAGATCTTGCCTTCCACAGTGTTTCTTGAAGCATAAGGAAGCAGCCACAAGGTGAAATCATGAAAAATATTTGTGAATGCACCGGAGGAAATGTCAAAGAACCGTCGAAATCTCTCAGCAACATTTGAGTTGCGCCAATTTTGGATGGCTGAAATGAAAGCCTTTCGGTGCTTGCCATTCAACTGGCAAATAAAGGGGTCGCCAGGAGAAGAAAAAAGAAATTAAGAGCTTGGCCCTCAGGAAGGAGAAGAAGGCAGAAGCAGGACAAACTTGAGAAGGCCGCCCCCGTGGATCGCCCTCTCGCCATGTGGTTTTCTGTCTTGTCTCTCTCTAAGACGGAAACAGACTGTTGGAAAAAGCTGAGGAGTTTGAGTGAAAGGAGAGAGAAGGAGAAAGGAAGAAGATGGAAAAGGGCAGACAGCGTCGTCCCGCGACGACGGCGGCTCGTCTATTTGAAATCCGAGCTAGTCACGCGCAATCGTCGTGCTCTCATCTCCACCCGAGGCGACCTCTCCCCTCGCTCCTTCAGTCTCCAGAGGCCAACTCGTTCAGCGTCACCCGCAAAACACTCCAACACGCGATTGTTACAGTATCCCCTCTTGTGGTATCACAAAGCTACACGACCTCCTTCTCCACCTCTTCGTGACACGAAAGAAAATTTCTTCAAGTGAACTTGACTAGGGCAACTTCAAACGCCCTCGGCTTGGGAGACCCGGCGATTTTGCATCGAAAACAGAGACGACCAGAACTTTGGACAGAGCTGGAGGCGGCTTTCTGCAGAACTTGGCATTAGATGAAAATAGTTGCGAGGCGAGGCGAGAAGAGGACGATTTCCCATGCGAATTTCCTCTAAAAGGGAAGAAGTCGTCCTCGGGGCATACGGCAAAAACACAGCGTGACTTTGGACTTGCTAGACTTTCCTCAATCTCCCTCAATCAGTTCGTGATTCATGACAACACGAGCAAGCGACGACAGAGAACCATAGAAAAGATGGTGAAAAGAGCTTCATTGACTGAGTAGTCAAGCGGGGTTTTATAGTCTCATTTGTACAAGTTCATTCACATTCATTCTGCTCGAGTGAGCGTTGAGCTCTTCGCCTCTCGCACCTTGTGACGCACCGGAAATGCGCCCGTAAGCAAATTCGCTACGTCGTCGTCGTCGGTGTGCGAGATGAGCACTCAACCTTGCTCATGCACGCACACCGGATACGCGCCTTAGGTTATGAACGAGCGATGCTGGCGCATTTTCGGTGTGACGTCGAATACCCTGCGCTTCTTGACTAGAGAGAGAGGAGGAGTAATTTCCGATCAGGACTTCCCCTCTTGCTGGCTGCGTGGACAAGTCTGCAAGGCGTCCGCTCTGCGGGTGGAGGGCGTCCGGTAGCATAACACTCAGGAAATGAATGAACCTATCGCCTCTAGGTTTCACATGAATTAACTGAGAACTGCGTCGAGCCTTGTGTGGGCCACATGGCCCTCCTCTTCTCTTACGCACTTGCTTTCGGCTTTTTACGCAAATGTGCGCGCGCACGAGCGTTTTGAGTCGATGAAATTGCCGGCTTGCAGAGATAGAAGCATGCTGAGTCATTTAAATGCAGGTTGCAGACAGAGGGGCCAGCGACGACACAAGCTACAACAGAGGGACGGTCAATGAGAAGTAGTTTGAATCGCAATGCATGCAGTAGAAAGAAGACATCACTCTCTCTACCGTCTGAATTTTATAAGAGAGGCAACAGGTGGCCAAGACTAAAACACCAATGTTCCTTTCACGAGCAAGAGCAGAGTGTGCGATGAAACACTCAATTATGTGTCTCAAGAGACCATATTCACACAAAACAAAGTCACAAGCGGTCTCGGGGTCTCCAAGAGGAGGAATATAAATAAGCATCGGCTGATGCCTCCTCACGCGACTCCGGGTCGAGACCTCTTGGAGCGAAAGAGAAAAACGTGTTTTTAAAAGCAGACGAGGCGAGGGCGCCTCGGCGGCCGCATGTGGTGTGGGAGCAGCTCCTCTTGTGCGAGGGAGGCGAGGGAGAGCGCCCTCCCTCTGGAGAGGGCGGCAAGGAGGAGACGAAGAGCGGGCAGCTGGCGAAGAAGCGACGGCGGCGCTGGCAATGCAGCTGAACCCCCCGGAGGCCCTTTTTCCCTCTCCGCCCGCACTCCCCATTCCGGGCCTCTTCTCGCGAGAAGTAGGAGGAGGAGGAGGCAGACAAGAGACGAGACTTGAAGAAGATCCGAAACAGCAGCTTCAACGGGGGATATATAGTGACCAAGACTCTTCTCTCGCGGCAAACAACAACAATCGCATTAAAGTCTCGCCGTCAGTCGGCAGAAGAGAAGAGGTTGTAAAGGAGAGCAAAGTCGGGATATTGAGATGCGATTTAAGAGGACGGCCGAAGGTTTTGCTTCCGTGGAACTTTGAATGCGTGAGACCGCGACGTCTTCATTTGAAGACATCTGGAACGGATAAATGAAAAGCTTTTCTATCTTGTGAAAGTTGCTTGGCATGAAATTATGATGGTGAGCTTGTTTTGATCATTCCAGAAGTGATTCATCCATTGCTGATCGAGAAGAAAGAAGAGAAGAGTGCAGAAAGGCGAGAAAAACAGATCGTGGTCACACAAGTGATCGAGAGGCGGTTCGTGCCTGGCACGAAGGAGGTCTGCTGTTGCTGACACCCGACTGCCTGCTACCCTCCTCCTTCTCCTCCTTCGCCGCCGCCACCCCGACGGCTCCCTTCAACCACCCTCGCTCAACAGGCGCGTGTGAGGAGCCTCGAGGAAGAATGTCCCGAATGGCAGGCGCGAGGCGAGGCGCGCGCCTGCCGAAGGCCCTCGTGACGTCATTCCAGGAGCAACGCTCTCCTTTCCCATGCTCAAACATTTTTTGCATCTCTGGGTGAAAGAGGAGTTTTTTGAAGAGAACACGACCTTGAATGCACTTCTAGGAAGCCATTTGAGTTGCGATGTTTGAAAGCGAAATGAGAGAGACAAGTGTTTGTAGCACGATCACTCTCGACTCTCTCTAAATGTGAAGCGAGACTTGGTAATTCAATCGTCATCAACGGTGATGAAGCAGGAGAGACTTCCCGAGCGAGCACCACCTCTCCCCTCCTGACCTCCTCCCTTCTTTACGTCCGTGATCTACGCATGTGATCTACGCAGATAGAAGACTCTTCAAGGAATTGAATATGAAATTGAGGGAGATCTCTCACGCACTAGAAGGATATTTACAACGCGGCTCAACCACAAAAAGGCCAAAATCGTAGGTGGTATCATGACGAATCAACTTTCGTTGAAAAATAAGCAGAAGAAAGCAGAAGAAGAAGGACTATAAATGCGAACGTGCAAAAGTCTCTCGAGGGATTTTCAACAAGAGCGCTCAGAAATGCTCCCTAAATGACGAATTTAGGTTCCCGCGTGAGGACAAATATGGGCACAGGCGGGAGGAGTGGAAAGCCTCAAACAGCCCCGTAATTTCATCACTCGCTAAGAGAAGTTTTGAGGAGGCGTCGGGTAGAGGGAAGCTTGAAGGTCTTTTCAAGGCCGAGGAGGGTGTTGAAAAATTGCCCCACCCCGGTAAAGCGGCTCAAAAAACTCCTTCTGTAACACCTCACTTGCTAACACCAAATCAGCGTCTTAGTGTCGGTCGGTTTGGTTGACGTGAATGACGTGTCAAACCGCAGAGCGGGTGATTTCGAAGACGCGCTCGCGCAAGCACAGCTCAAGGCAAAAGTGACGACCCCCAATTATGTTGATGGTGCGGTTGGGCAAAAGAGAGAGGAGAGAGACGTGTGAAGAGAGGGGAAGCTGGGTGGGAGGAGGCATTTTCGGCATGCCTCAGCGAATTCTCTTTGAATCTCTCACTTGACGACGTGTGTTGAGCCTTCTTAGCACGAAGAGCGCCTTCTGAATGCGACGATCTGAGCACTTTACCAAGAAGGAGAAGAAGAGCAGAAGAGATGCGTAGCAAAGCGAGCGATGTACGTATCTGTCTGCTCTCTCCCTTCTTCTTGCTAGCTAGTCGCATCCGCCCCGCCGCCCGCCGTCTTCTCTCAGCAAGATTTCCGGGTTCTATTCCAGGGATGATTCCCTTAGAATTCTGTGAATGGTCTTAGAGTCTCTCGCTTTTGCAAAGATTGTCCAGAGTCTGAGAATATAGCCAGAGTGCAAGATTATTCGAGAATCATCATTTACTAAGAAAAATAGTGATTCTGAGAAATAGAAAAAGTCTTGCGAGCTCATTGCACGATGAGTGAAAAATTCGAGAAAGTGGACGAGGCGTCCCAAATCTTTCCCGCTTCAAATTACTCTCTGACAAGATCGCGAACTACAAGACAGACCCCCTCCACTTTTAGGCTACACGCCACTCCTTCTTTCCTTCTTCGTCGTTGTCCAAGGCGACGATTAAAATGTTCTCCCAGTGAATTGCGGTGTCGACTCGAAGGAAGCTGGCGTGTCCTTTTAGCTCAAAGACAGAAGCAAAAGATCCAAAATGGGGGAAGTTTGACGCTAAAACGTGTATAGACACTCGAGATCGTCGTTCTTTGAAGTTTTAAGCGGAATTAATAGAAGCAGAGCATCGATGAAGCCTTGAAGACTTGAGGCTCAGAAATTCATGAGAGCAAGGATGAAAGCAGGAAAGAGATGTGGGAGGAAGGAGGAAGGACGACAGCCCTCAACAGGCGCCACCTGTACTTCCTCGCCTTCTCGCCGATTCAAAAACAGCCTCGTTCTCTGAGAGATGAGAGGGAGGCCCGCTTTCAGTAGCAAAATATCAACATCATAATCTTCATGCATAGCTTTCATTGCTCAAAGGAAGAGAGACGCTCTATGAGCGTCACAGATCTGCCTCCTTTGAGGGCGTTGCGGACTTGCGCGGATTCGCCCTCGACGAGAGGGTCGTCGCGGCGTCCCTCGGCAAACAACGAAAGGCGTCATGATGCTTGCGTGTGCATCGTCTTTTCCTTCTTCTCGCCCACCTAAGGGAATTTCCTCGATGTCCCTCGAATGCGGCGTGGCAGCGTAGATTTGGGTGTGTGCCGGGTTTTGAACTGCCTTCGAGGCTAGAGACGAGAGAGGGAGCAGAGGAGGCAGTTCTTTCTCAATAGAAAATTTCTCTACCCCCATGGCAACGTGAGATCGACGTGTTTGATGAATGAGAAGGCTGGATGTCTAGAGTAATAGGAAGCAGATGAATTAGCGAATTTTGTTGTTTTGGAAGAAAATGATACAAACGGACTAAAACAGAATCGAAACCGAAAAAGACGAAGCAACAGATTGCGGAGGCGTCATGGGCATTGGTGCAAATGAGGAAACTAGAACTTGATACTCGACTTTTATAAGAAAACAGCTCAAGTGAGAGAAGAAGCTTGATTTGCGTGCTGCTGCGACTTGACTGAGCACGAATAAGTCTTCGAGTCACAGACAGACATGAGATGGAGGGGAGAGAGTGACGCGGCGACCCTCGTCGTCGACCCGTCTTGGCAACCCGGAGAACGTTTCCGAGAAAGAGGCAAGGTTTCAGTGCGTGCAGCGAAAATTGTGGGAAATCCGCCGCACAAAAAGCTTTCACGAGAACTTTCAGAGACAATCTTTTTACTCGCAGACTGTGAAAAAGAGTGAAAAATTATTCGAATGAGATCAAGGAGTTGGAGTTGATCTTATTGGAGGCGAGTGGAGGGGGAGAGAGAGCTTTGATGAATGCAAGACGAGGAGATTAGCAAGGCCAATCAGCGGACTCAACTTGCTCGTTCTCAAGAGAGAACTCTCCATGTGCAGGTCAAATGAATGGGGCGTTTTCTTCTTCGACTCACTGCCATTCGTCAAGAGAGTTAGAAAAAAGCAAAACATGCACGGGCGTGTGCCAATTTCAGTAGGTGATTATCCACCACAAAATGCAAGCAATAGAAGGAGAAGTGGACGTCACGTTCTATGAGAAACTACTAGGTTGGAGAGGTCTTCTGAGATACTTTGCAGAACTTTCCCCCCTCGATCTTCGACCTTAGCTCTAGAACAAATTTGTGAAAAAAATGCCAGAAATAGGCGAGTGAAAACGACGTCGAGGACATCCATGCCGCGGCATCAAAAAAAGAAGCGGAACTACGGGGCGGAGCCTGTGAGAAGAGCAAGAAGAAAATTAGGTGGGAGGTGAAGGGCTTAGGCGGCATTGGCATCATCGTCGCTTGAAGAGGGAGCAAAGCCCTCTTGAAACCGACGAGGACGTTAAGGACAACAAGAAGGCTGCCGGCCGACTTCTCCCACGCCATCCCGCCCCGGCATCGCCGTTTGCCTCCACCCGCCGCCGCTGCGGCCGCCGTGGTCACATCGATTTTTGCTGCGTCGACGACGTCGTCGTGGGGGCAGCGTGGGGGAGTCCATGTTAACATGGCTGAGAGACACATGGAGCGAGTCCAGGTTGCTACGTCCCATACACCAACGCCCAGGAAGTCCGGTGCAAAAATCAGCTCGCTGCTTAGGAGCGAGCCGGGAACGTGCCTTTTTGTTGGATGGAATTGTACTAGAGCAGACTACCGTACTCCTCACGCGCCCAGCTTTGTAGCCAACCACCCACATACAGGAAAGAATATGAGAATGCCACGAATAGGAAGCTAAATCTGATGAAACAACATCGTCATGCATCGAGACTTTTCGAGTTTTGGCATGACGCAGAGAAAGAAGAAAACAAAAATCTTCTCGAAGCAACGAGCGACTGAATAAGATCCGCCTTCTGGTAAGAGGGCATTACGAATTCATATCGAAGAGCTATTTTCTCCTCGGAACATCTGCCCGAGTGGCTATTTCGAGGTTACACATTGACAGCTGAGAACTAAGATGGGATGGGGCGACACTTCTTTTTAAGCGAGTGTCGTGCTGCGTGACGTGGGGAGAGGTCGGCCCTCACTCTCCTTCCTCTCTTTTCTAATCGAGAAGGGAGTCTCTTTCTAAAGCGCCTCGAGTGAGCATGAATAGCTCGGGCTATTAATATGAGCTAATCGGATACGCGACACCGAGACGCCTAAGAAAAGGTCGACCCGCACGCTTGATTGAATTCAAGTTGTAGTGAGCTACTTCTTAGAAGTACAAGAAGTACGCGGTGACGAGCGGGTCGTGCTAAACTTGTCAACTTCCTTTCCTCCCGTATCATCGAGTTGAGCTGAATTCAAAATAGAATGAGACACTACGAAAAGGCGTGTATTTTGTGATGTGTAGAATCTGTGCGGAATTGCACAACAAGTAGAATTGACAACACCCGGTTCATCAGCGTCATCACCAGAGACAATCCCCGCTTCCCCCTCCTTCGCCACCCTATTGTTCACCTACCGTAATCCGCCCGGTTAAGGCGATTTTCGGGCCGAGCGCTGAGCGGGTGGGGCTGAGCCGTCACCCGAACCAAGTGTGGGTGCAAGTCGCACTGCCACCACTGAGGCAACGTGCGTCAGAAGTACAATTTTGTTCAGGGAACAGTAGTGGATTATCTGTCTTGTTAGCACTTTCTTTCTCTTTCCTTTCTTTTGTTGCATAGTGCAATAGGATAGTCCTTGAAGAAGCTTGCAAGAAGAAGAAAGGAGAAGAAAATACGCGGAGAGGCGGCTATTCTGGGAAGCCTTCCCTCTCCCGGATGTCCCACGAGGGCTCTCAAGCTGCCGGCGGCGGGGGAGGAAAGGGGCGCACTAAGCCATTTTCGGCCTCTCTCCTGGCAGGGCGGACTCGCTTCTCACTGAAAAAGAAGGAGAGAGAGCGGGTCCTCGAAGGCCCGAGACCCGAATTGCCATCCCCATTTCCGGAGTCTGCGGGGGTCTCTCGAGGAGGCTTTTCGGCCTCCGCCCGACCAAATGACATCATGGCACACGGATCGAGGCATGGCTCCGGAAACTGGGTGGCAAGCGCCGAAAAGGGGATCTGAAGGCACAAAAACAATAACATTAGGACGGGTTCGGGTCGACGGGAGGAAAAGGAATTCGAAAGCAGCGATGGCAACAGAATACGAAAGATGTGCAGGCCATGCGAGAGCGGAATAGCAAGAAGAGCACTGGAAGAGTTCTGTAGAGTTTGGATGAAGAAGGGACATCTGCTTTGACCTTTGATTATTATGACGGAGATGTCTCATCTAGTGGATTTGTTGTGTCTGCGAGATGTCTCCCAGACAGTCTCAAGGCACGTGTCTGAAAGGTCTCTCGAAGGGGTCTCCCCCGAGGAGGAGGACGATGACGGGGCTGGAGATCCAATCGGCGAGGGTGGCCTGAACCCGACTGAACCCCAAAAGGGGAACTGGCGGGGGCTCGCTTTGCGCACGCCTGTAATGCGGAAGTCACGTCCACTCACGACTGGTGACTGTCTCGTCTTTGCGCAATTAGGTGATTGCAAAATCTCGCCATTTCTCAATGGAAACAGTCAGCGTGGAAGAACTTTGTTTGTCAAACACGAGGGATCGATGGATGAACTGTTAGGCGAGCAAAAAACTTGAAGCACTTGGAATCCAGACGCTTTGGTGCGAAGCTAGTTGAAGCAGAAAGTCCACGAACCCATTGGACCTTTCAAGTGTTGGGGGATAGTGCTTGAAGAGGCGACTATTGAGGGCAGCCAATTAGAAGAGCCAAGGAAGGAAGACAGAAGATGATTGTGGGACCATTGTCAGATTGAATGCATCTCGACTTTCATTCATCTTCTTCGTGAGCCAAAAAGAGAATCTGGAAGAGAAGAACCAACTTGAAAGGATGTAGCTTGTGTCGCATCGCTGCTCGATCGTCGCAACGCTTTATTACTTCGAGATGAAGTTGTAGAAGAAGAGCGAGTTCCTGAAATCTCATTCTTTCCTTGTTGATTCTTTGATTCTTCAGGAAGGCCTTCGTTCTTCCAAAGAGAGAGTCAAACTAGAGAAATGCGCCACGCCCGGCACATCAAACCAACGTTGTCGAGATGAAAGACAAAGGAGAAGAAATAACAAAGACATGACAAACCTTCTGAGACGAGGAGCTCGGCCAGTCGGAGCATCGTGCGGCATCGCGTCGACGCTTCGTCAACGCTCTTCGCCGAGTTCGTGCTGCCTCCGGCACACGTCGCGCTTTCTGCAAAGGTTCCCAGGCAATAAAAACCTGCACGTGTGAAAGAAAACGAAAGAGTTGTTTCTGGAGAAGATATTAAGATGTTTGACTTCTCCGACTTCAGAAAGTGTTGCAAACTCCGAAGAAGGCCGTTCTTTCGTAACTTTCTCTGCTCTCCCCCGCTCTCCTAGACGGCATCTTCGTTCGTCGACGACGACCAGCCACCTGCCTTCTTGATTGATCATCAACCCCCCATCGACCCTCTCTCCGTGCCGAGTACCCAAAAAATTGTTTACAATGAAAGTTTCTTCGTTTTTGTCCCTCTTCTCCCACTCTTAGAGAGAAGCGACTTCCGACCAATTGGCTAAACCATGAAGAGAAGGCTCCCTTTGGTGGAGGAGGAAGGAGAAACGAGAAAGGCCACTTCCTCGTCCTCTTCGCTCTTGCTCCCCCGCACAGCACCCACACCCGCCACCCACAATGTCGGTCGTCGTTGACGCAGCGTCCAGGCGCGTCTTGCAATGAGCAAAAGGAGGGATCCCGTCTCGTTCCGAGAGTGGCCTCTCGCTGCTCGACGGGATAGGCGCGCTCTTCAAAGGGAAAGAGGGAGACCGGGAAGTGAGCTGGCGAGATTTTTCGACGATAAAGTGTGACTTATTTGCAAAAATTAGTTCCTGACTGAAAGAGAAACATACCAAGAGATCCGACTTGTTTGTCGGATGACGGGTAAGAACCTGAAAGCTCGATGTTAGGACAGGAAACGTAAGAGAGCGACGCAGGGAAGATACCGTAATCTCGTCTCGCGTTTGTGAGAAGAGAGAAAATAACAGTGGGTGCTCAACGATGAAGTACTCAGGAAGACCGTTTTGAGGAAAAAGAGGAAATGAGGAAGAAACAAAAGCGAGACCTCCAACGACCGTACTACGTGCATAGTCTTGAAGAAGTCGTATGCAAGACGTGTTTTGGTTTTTCTTCCTGGTCATGTTTCAGGCTAGTATTTCGTTCGTTCGCGATCTCTGTGATTCAATTTTGTCGTAAACGGGCAATTCGCATTGAACTCCGCTGGAGTGAGCCCTGAAAGGAGCAGACTAGAGGCATTGTTCTTGGTTGGTGGAAGGTTCTCAAAGTGACCTCGTGGTCTTCATTCGTTGAGGGAAGAGAGGGGGTGGAAGACAGAAAGTCGGAAAGCGCCTCGTTAGGTCATTAATTTACGACAGGTTTCCTCTTTTCTACAGGGCAGAGAGGGCAGTGGAACACGCCCGATGGCAGCCGAGACTGAACGACGCGGGTTTCAGCCAGTTGGGCTGCTGTCGTAACATGCCTTGAACGAAGGAAGACGATGATGCTCAGCCAAGCGAGTGCTTGCAGATGTTTTTTGGTCAAGTTGCTGACTTTCGTTGATGAAACGAATTAAGGAAGCAGAACGACGGCAAACTCCAAACAAGTCAGAGAAGCGCCGAGAGCGAAAGCACATCGATTTGAACGCGACGAGCTTTTTGCAATTTAAAGAACTGGTGAAGGAAGAGATCTGGCTCGAGCTTGGCTGGGACATGTTTCGTGTGAGACGAGCCACTGAGACGAGGAGGGGGGGGGGGATCGCCGGTAATGAGAACAGGAAGCGTTAAAGGGCGCCAAGAGGTGGTGAGGGTGGATCTATTTGGAGCGTGAAAATTCCAGCCTCTAGCGTGTTTTGGGCTCTTGGACTGATTCCCAGAGGATCACATGATCGAGCTCTCAACAAGTATACAGCTGTCAACAATGTATACTTCTCATGCAGTAAGAAGAATCAATACAAAAGGCTTTGAAACTTTGCTGTGGTATCTGTTAAGTGTGGCCGACGAAGCAGGAGGAGGAGCGTCATAAACCAGATAATGTTTGCGTGAGAAATGGTGACAGATGACGGTACCGAATCCGGCAATGACGTTTCTCTTCTCCATGCTGAATTAAGAGCAGAAGTAGCCAATACAGAGTTCGAGATCTCGTGCATCCCCCGTCTCCTCGAGTCTCCTCTCATAGTCGTCTTCGAGTGAAGAAGACAAAGACATCTCGGGAAGACAAGCAGGAAGAGCCGCGAGGAGCGGAGAAAAACTACAACGCGCGGCGCAAACATCACGACTTGCTTGGTCATGATCGCTTGATGAAGCGCGTAAAAGAAGGAGAAGAGAAAAAGTTGTGCGTAGGAGCTCCTCCTGAAGACCTCTAACAGGTCGGCGGGCACTGGAACCATGCAGACAAGGCAGGGGAAAGTGCGTGCAATGTGATGAATGTCTCAAAAGGGAAGAGGAAGCGCATTCTTTGGACGACAGGAAGTTCTTCAGCTATTCTCAAGTGGTCAAAAAACTAACGCTTAGACTTCTTTCCATTGAGAGAGTTGTGGAGGAGAACCAGAACGAAACAACGGAACAAACCCTCACAAGTGCATAAAATTGCAACAATTCAGCCTCGCGCACGCGAGGAAGTACGGTAATTGACCAAAGTCCGGTGTTTAGACGGTCGGCGAGGGAAGGAAGAGAAGGAAGGGGAACAGGGTGATCTGCGTAGGCGGCGGTGAAGACGAGGGGGTGGAGGGGGTGGGGGTGACCGCCGTCGTCTTCTTCTCATGCTCCTCTCGTCTCGGGAAGGAAGCGCCCACGCACATCAACCAGGAGACGGCAGAGAAGAAGAAGAAATGGGCACCAGTCGAGTGGTAACAAATGGTTTTGCAACACTTCTGCAAGCCTGTTAGAGTCTGACGAAGAATGACGGCTTTGGAATTGGCGAAGAAACTTCATTTTGAAGTTTGACTATGAAGCAGAACTCAGACGGCCTTCTGCTTCTGTTATAATGCGACACTCTTTCAACATTGAATACAACTGGAAACCTTTTTCGTTCTTTGTCGAACAATTTTTCCAAACCAACACCGGAAGGGCGGAGAAAGAGAGTGAGACCGCGCACGTAGTGCATGAGAGAAGGAGGAGGGTTCACTCTGGCGCCGGAGCGGCGATTGACGTCGAGATTCATGCGACGAGAGTCGAGTTGTGGCAATTGATAGATGTGATCGTCACACAATTCTGGTTTATCACTCTCTCGCAAGTGAACGTGGGTGTGATGCAAACAACAAAGAAGTCCTAGAGGGCATAATAAAAAGAAAAAGAAGCAAAAGGTTTGATCGCGTCTCAACAAGTCAATATTCGCGTTGAAGACTCGTGATCAACCTACGAATATTCGTCTCGAGGCGCGCGCGGCGTCGCGGGGCGCGCAAAAGGAGGAGGAAGAAGAAAGAGGGGGGAGAGACCTCGGCCAGAGGAGAACACGCAGTGACCGATGCGGGGGCGGATAGCGCCCATTTACGCAGGTGGGTGGGACCCTCGGGTTGGAGTTGGGTTCTGGGTTTCGAACCCGACTCCAACGGATTTCGCGCACGCGCGCATTAACCATTCGGCTACACAAGCCGCATTTTAAAGCGAATGCTACCGCAGCGCCGCGACGACGGCGACAGGATGATGTAGGTCGACATGTCTGAGAGGGGTCTGGGAATAGAAGGCGTCAAGCGCCTGGGGGAGGAGGGGTCCGATCTCTCCTCGGCGCCTTCCTCCTCCTCCACCCGCGGGGGCCTGCACTTTTTGTGAGTTTTTCTCTCTGTCTCACTCGGCGACTCTCTCCTTCCGTTCATTTCGGGGAGAGGTTTTGAACCACTTTTTGCTTGAGAAAAGATTAGGTGAAATCGAGAGAGAGCCGGCGAGAAAAACGGTGTTTTTGCAGAGAGAGACGGGGACAGACGTCGCGGGGATGGGGAGAACGGGAGGAGGAGCTGGGAGAGGGGAGAGACCAAGCGGAGATACAGGCAGATAAGGCTGGCGGCCGAAGAGGCCAGCAAGAGGGTTCGGTGGGGGTGGAGGGGGACGTTGACGCTTGAGGACAAGCGACGTCGACGGAAACTGTTCACTCATCAAAGCACGAAGGAGCACTTTTTCTTTTGTGAATGACTTGAAGAGTGGAGCTGACGAAAGAAATTGGCCGCAGTTACTCTTTCTGATCGAACACCGCCGTGAAAGGTCGCGTCCACTTTTGTCGAGAAGTTTATTTCGAGAAGCACAAGGAACATCGTGGTTGTGCGTGTTTGAGTGATGTTCGTCGTCACTTTCTGGCTTCTACAGTCGGAGATGTTTAGCCAAAAAAGATCGTGACACGTTTATCGACGGGGACGAGGCACTCGCCAGGACGACGACCTCGTTTCGGCGGCCCGAGTACGGTAACAGGTTGTCGGTTAGCGCCTCCTTCCTCCTGCAACAAGGAATGGTGTCAAGGCGGTATGGATGATCGGAGAACAACCAAAGGACTTTACTATGGTAGTACGTTTGATTGCGAACTCGGAGAATCGCCAAGTCGCCATCCGGGGGATCCAGAAACCTGTTAGGGAATTCAAGTTGCCCAAGAATGTCATTATGGGCTACCAGAACTCTCTCAGAGCTACTGTAAAGCCCATTGAGCCACCTAGATCCCCGGCGACTACCTGGCGAATCACCGAGGTCGAGAGGTTTGACAATGAGTTGTGGAAGACGCACGTGAATGAATCTTTTGCGGAGAGTTCAACAAGTCGTATTTTGGGAAGAAGCTTCGAATTGACAGACAAAGTCCTTCATTATCCCCCGTATCGCCACGAGTACTCGCGTGTGCGTCAATGAGAGCGTGAGCTGAGAGCGGGGCTTGTGCGATAAGAATGGCAACTACTGTGTGTAAGGATTCAAACAATCAACTGCGCCACAAAATCCTTATGCGTGACCCCTGAAGAAGCTGAAAGGTCAGCAGTTGTTTGCCACAACCTTCTGATTGTCAAGGAATCTGAATCGTTCCGCAAATCCATGAATGTTTTGCTGCTCTAAAATCCGACTATGTAGGTGTCTATTGGGCAGGACTTGCCTGACGGACTTCGTCATTATTCTAGGCACGAACCTCACAAGGGTTCAGCAAGCATTTCTGCAAAGCAACGATGCAAAACGGGAAACGGAGACATGGATTGAGCTCGCGCTTACCATAGAAGTGACTGTACTCTGGCACGAAGACAATAAACATCCACCTCAAGACATGTGAACAGTGGAGCGCTTTATCCAATGCTGTCCTCTCGGTACCTCCACCATCAACCTATCACTCACATCAGCGTCTCCCTTCTAAAGGTTGACTCGCGCGGACGCCATTTCAAGGCCGAGCTGCGGGGGTTTCGCGCGACGAGCCTTAAATTTAACGCCTCGGGCCTAGCGTTGAGGGTCTCCAATTCGTCGTCGTCTAACGAAATTCGATCTACCGTCTCCCCCACTCTCCCACGAGCCCGTTGACTATCGACGAGCTGAAAAATTCCGGCAAAAATGGAGTCAAAAATCAGCAATTTCGAGTGAGACGAGGGAAGGGGCCTCGGGGGTCTGCGAGAGGAGAGAAACGACCTTCGCGCGGCGTCGAGCGACCGGCGCCCGGCCGGTGGTCGGTTCGCCGAGCCGACGCCAGCTCGACATCGTCTCGCGTGTCAACGGCGAAACTTGATGCAACTCAAGGGACTAACACTTCATGGGCGAGCCTGATTGAAGAAGACCTTCTTTGCTGGCTTAGAGGCATTCACTTCACACTTGGAACTACGGTGAGCGTGAAAGATGTGAGCAAGAAGGCACTAATGCGTGATGGGACGAACGAATTAGCGCGGGGGAGAGAGGAATGCGACCAGTGGTTTCGAGAGACAAACGAGGAAGTGGACGGCGGAGGGGAAGACGTGCAAGGAGAGCGTGACTGTGGTCTTGCGTTTTGATGAAGTGCGGAGAGGGACTTGTGTTCTGGTCTTCTTGTACTTTCTTTCATTCAAGAGAGAGGACCGAGTGATTCGGATGTCTTGAAAGAGAACCTTAAAAGGGCTCAGTGAGACTATTCTCGACGCAGATCTCTCTTGAACCAAATCGCCGCCTTCTCGGAAGGACGTCGAAACAATAGAGTAATAAATATCCGCGGAGTGTCCGTTTTTGCCTTGTTTGTTCGGGTTTCACCCGGTCGAGCCGCTCCCCTCTCATCGTCCACCCCCACACCCCCTCCCCCGCGCGCTCGTTCGCCTTCTCGACACGCGCGAGGAAAAACGCCCGTTCAGGGCGACCCGTCGACCCGGCGGACGGCCACCGCCCCTTCCCCCCACCCCGTCGTCCTCCTCGTCGATCGTCGACAGCGATGCGAGCAGCCGGGCCGAACCCTTCCTTCGCCCTCTCTCGAGTTGTTACCCGAAAAACTGACATCGGCACCGCCCGCGCCGACCCGCGTCCCCTTCGCTAGTGGTTGTTTACGGTAGCCGTTGTAGATCAAAGGCCATTTCGCTCCAAAACGAGCTCCCCGTCTCTCTACTCTGAGAGGGCCGTCCATCTCCTGGTCTTGGCGGGGGAAAAGGGGAATGGGAGAAGATCCCGTGCGAGTCGTAAAAGTCAAAAGATCCCCTGATCAGTAACGAGAGGTCGATTTCTGCACCGAAGCAAGAGTTTTAAAACGAAAAAAAAGGTGCCATAAGATCGCACGTGCTTTGCCGAAAACGAACAGGTTCGGGCCGGGGCAACAGAGAGGCGCCCTTGTCGTATGATTTCAACAACGGTCGGGTGGGTGCGCGCGAATTTGGCTGGAGCGGGAAAAGGAGTGGGTGGACGAAAGAAAAGGGCGCGTCTCCTCTTCTCCTCCTTCTTCTCCTTCTGGCTCGGAGCAGGGGGAGCAGGCTAGACAGAGGGACGTGGACTCACCGACGACGACGACTTTTCTTCATTTCTCCCGAAAGACGAGAAAATGGTCGACGACGATAAAACACTTCCTCCATGAGCTCGAGAGAGAAAAAGAAGAGAGAGAGGGGAGAAAGTCATGCGGGCCAAGGAACGTGACACTTATTCCTATGTGAGAGTGGGGGAGGTGGACATTCTTGGTCGACGAGGTTCAAGGTCCAGAGTTCTGAGGGTTTTGAAGAGGTACCCATTGCCTAGTTTCCGGACTCTTACAGTATTGCCAAGTCACAAATGTCCACTCATGACGAGAGACGTTCTGCCCGTCTGTGATGTCTTCTGCTTGTAGCTCTTGAGCACGTTCCTCACAGTGAGTTTCAACAGAAGTTGAAAACGAACAACTCAAAGCACAACGAACACCGTATTTTTCTCGTCTTTTCTGTTCCCGAAGAAGAAGGAAGACGAGTGTGTCGAAGTCGGTGGTCCAGGTGTTCGTCTCTCTCCTTCCCCCTTCGTCTTCTCCTCCAACGAGAACGTTCCCTTCGGGGACAGCAGCCATCAGTCGGCGAATGGTTGCTCGCTGAGACAGAATGCCTCCCACACCGCCCTCCCGCTCCTGCAAGGGAAGGAAGGAAGAAGAAGGCGGAATGTCTTCCCCTTCCTTCTTCTTTTCGACGCCTGCGAGAAACATCCAACCGGTGTTGCTTCAGTCTCCTTTCTCCCCCCTTGGGCATGTTGAGGGATTGATTCAGTGGAATACGGTTGTGTGAGCAGGCTTTGCACTTTCGATACGGTCACCTACTTCGCGCCAAGTCGAGCACCGTGAAGGGTCACGTTCTTGCTGATGTGTCCGCCCGTCCCTCTAAGACGGCCCAGCTGAGTAGACGATCCAGCACGGTGAACGTCTGTGCCTAAGCGGAGGCACATCGGCGCTAAAGTGATATCAGCTTCCTACACAAAGGGCAGTCGGACTCCCTTTGTGTCTCCCTAGAGTGGATTTGGTGTGAGACTTGAGTGTGTTCTTCTGACGTTCTTGTTCCCTTGATCTGCTCTGACTGAACTTGCTCGTTCGTGGAGGGAAAGTGTGTCTGGTCAGTGTGCTCCGTCTAAGAAGCTACATCGAATCGATAAGCCGAGAAGAGCAATGGGCAATGGCGTGGGTCCTCCTCTCGTTTTGGGTCGCAAGGTTTCTTCCCTGATGCGCCACGCTCCTTTTTGAACTTGCACGCGCTTTCAAAATGGGTTAATAGTGGGAGTGAAGAGGGTTCGTCGCGTTCAGAAACCGCCACCACCCTCGCAGACCTCTCACTAGAGGCCCTCAGCGGGAGAGGGACGGTCGCCTCGGATCAAGAGCAGTTCAAGAGGAGACGCACCGAGACGGAGGAAGAAGAACTTGAGGAGAGGCGTCGCTTCCGGTAGTGTCTGAGGACGTCGAGGAGTGCACAAGAAGTTCTATGGTCTTGACAACTCAGAGGTTTGAGGGAGAAATGTGGGTTCAATCGACATGAACCCCCATACACCAGAAGAGCTACGATGTCCTTAGTAGGTCAATCTCTATCGTACGTCTTGAGGGTGGACACATTCTATAGTGGCGTGAACCACGAGAGGGACGCACTTGAAAAGGGCCGGGGGACTATTGCAAGAGGGGCATGCCGCTGTTTTGACCATTAGAGACTGGCTCTGGCTCAAACTGAGTACTGTCAGTCTTTTCATCATCTCAAGGAAGAAACTCGGTCTTTCGGTCTAGAGGATTCGAGGGAGGTTGAGGTCGCTCAAAATCAGAACGCATTTGGGCGATTCGAGATGACAAGGGAGACAAAGAGCTGTGGGGGAGAGGGGAGGATGAGTGGCGTGGACGCGGGAGAAAGACTTCCTCGTCTCGGACGGCGCCTTGGGCCCCGGTCTCCTCCGAGGACGCGCTCTGCCAGAGAGGGCCGATAGAGATCTTCTCCCCTTCCCTCTCACGTCGAGGGCGCAAGAAGGGGGGGGGGGCCAAGCGACGACGGGACGGCGTGTCACGCGCGAGACGCGTCTCTCGCCTCCTCGTAGGCCACAGGGCGAGATCTCAGATCAGGCATCAAGCCCGCGCAGTGTATGCACTTTGGTGTTGGGGGAGTGAGACATTGGTAATAATAATGCCCGAGACATCAACACAGAATGTGCAACTCCTCTCTTGGAAGGAAGACACTAAAGACAATCTTCTAAGAGAAGGTGATGCAAAAGGCAGAGAAAGCTTCGACTGAATCGCCTTCAACACGAACTATAAGACAAATCTCGGCTGAATCTTCTCAGGGCAATGCGCACGTGCTTTTCTTTTTGACTTGTTCCTGATTCGGCGGATTCAGAATGACGCCAAACATCAGGCGCGCGAGGGGTCATCTCTCTCAAGGGGAAATAGAAGGGGCCACCCACCCTCGCCGCCTCCGACGTGGATCTCTTGACAGGGGAGAAGTCGAGATCCTTTGTCTTCGCCTGGAATTTGAATGATGACGCGGGGGGGGGGGGCAGTTGCAATCACTTCGCCCACTAACCACCTGCACACGTGGGCCCTATATCTTCGGGTGCACTTCAAGTCGGAGAATCGAGCAATGCCTTGAATCTTCAATGTCTTAAAGGCTGAAGTGATAAAAGGGGATGAGAAGGTGTACCGATCAGAAATTTTACCCATCAGAATCAGAACTGCGGAAGATATCAGGCCCGTACTAAGTAGACATCTGCTCCAGGGCGCTGAACAACATCTTGTTCGGCAGCAGTTTGATGCCATATCGCCCATAACGTATGAACGCTCTTTGTGCTTTTGCAAGGGGGCCTTTCCTTGTGATGTTTCACAAAGGCGATTCGATTCAGCTAGCAGGCCCCTACAAGAAGTGTTTCTCGAACGAAGCCCTTGAAGGGCGATGCTGATGAGTGAATGATAAGCATCCACGAGACGGCTATTTTTGCGCCTTCCCAAAGAGGCTATCGGCACGGGGCTTTCCGCACAGCAGTACATAATCTCTTGCTCTTTTGTGACGTCGAACGACACGCTACGCCTGACCCCGTCGTAAAACGTCACAAGGTTCAACGGTTTTTCGATCCTGTCAAGGAAGACTTCTTGGTCACCCTTTTCTTTGTTTCTCAATAAGCTTGTTTGGTCGAAAGATCCCGAGCAAGAGCAACGCAACGGGGTGACCGTGAGAGGACGACCTCGGCGTGCTTTGCTTACTCGCACGGCCGTCGGGGGCTCCGACCCCCCCCCCCCCCCGTCCATTGACGTAGATTCGACTCTTCTATCAGGCTTTCAGCCCGGCGGCTCCTGTCGGGACGCGCGGGATTTGAAGGGAATTAGCAGCGTGGACTGGTAGCCAAGCGAGGAAGCAAAGAGAGAAGAAGGCAGTGAGGCGACCCAAAATAAGCCCCGTCCCGTGTCAGCAGGTCGACAAGCCAAACGAATGAATCAAGCAATGGAACATCGGCAACACAAAGATGCGCGTAAAACGCCTCCTTGCAAGTAAAGACAAACGAAAAGCGCAACATCCACAGCAAATGACAACATAACGACCGACTTTTTGATATTGAGGAAAGTGTGCATCGTCTCCCCGTGTCCCGGCCAGAAGCTACGATCCTTGGGATTAAAATCTTGGAAAATATTGAAAGTGCATCTCTCTCTGGCTGGTCTTTACATTCACAATTGCAGAGTTCGTGATCTGTACTTCAAACGATTGTCTCGGAAGGTCTTTCGGTTTAGCGACCGTGATCTCGTAAGGCCCTTGAAGGGCAAAAGGCCTAATCTCGTTTTGCATGCGTCAATGTCTGGCACGCGGGCACCCAAAACATGCTTGAAGAGCATAGAATGGGTTGATAGAAAGAGAGAATCTAGTGATAACCCCGAGATCTGCAACACCCTATTATTACCCTTACGAAGACCCAGACCCACAGAGATTATCCATCTAGAACGACGCATTTCAACTTTCGGATATTGCTTGAAATTTTAAATTGTAGAGAAATAGCTAGACGAAAACACATCTTGCTATCTGCTTAGTTATTCTGGTGCAGCCTCTGTAGCTATCTTCTCTCTTCAGTGTTCGTGACCATCTTTACGAAGAAAGCCTGGAGAGACTGGCAAGAAGTCAAGTTGAGTCGTGTTTGGTGCCGCAAACAATAAGCCGACCTTCAGGTAGAGGAGACTACTATCACAACATCTCGACCAACTAGGGTCTCTTGCGTCAATACAAAGCGCAAGATCAAGAATCGTTTCAAAGGGTTCTGAGAACGATTCGTGGAGCGGGTAGAGAACTGCACGTGGGGCTTCTTTCTCTTGCCGGCTGATAAAAGAGCGTACCTTGCCCATCGCCGGAAACCGAGTAGAGAACAGACAAAGGCACAAAATAGAATGGCCGTGTTTTCTTGGAGATGCGCTATCTGTGACGCATCAAGTAACCGAAAGCAGAACTAGCTAAATGCTTAATGGAAGTAGCACTAAAATGATCAACGCGCTTCTTCAGAGTCGTGTTATTGTGTAGCACGAGAACTCAGCTGGTTATCATTTTCACATTTCAATACGTAAAGAGATGGTCGGGGATCTTTGATTCGTAGTAAATCGTCGCACTTTGGAGAAGGAAAGTCATTTGGGGTCCTCCTTATCTCGAGTGTTCCAAATTTATGATCTGAGAGGGTCGCGCTTCCCGCTTCCCTCTGGTCGCCGTGTCGTCACACGAGAAGCGGCGACGGCACGCGCCGCTTCGACGCGTCGCCGTCTCAGATCTCTGATAACGGGCCGCCTGTCAGCTCCCGTGTCATCATCTGCCGTGGAACTACTTCTGGGAGATGTTCGAAAACCTTTGAAATGGCTTCTTGGTCAGAATGATCTGGCAGACTTGACCAGAACTAGAATGACGCCAGACGTCACCTTCAGTATCAGTTTTCCCGGCAGATTATCGGAAGGCAGTCTGCCCAAAGACTTGTCAGAACGAGACAATCAAAGCACAGTGACGTACAGTAGAAAAGAGGAGGATGAGACGACTACAGTACCCTCGCCATTCAACTTTCTCAGTTCTCGCTTATCATGACTCGATTTGACGTCAAAAGGGCTCGCTTGAGCAACGGACGCTTATATAAAGTGTCACGGCCAACCGCCTGGTTCTCTCGGCTGTCAAGAAGAAGTATCAACGAGGAATGAGAAGTCTCACGTGCTACAGTACCCCGACCGTCTACCTGGCCGCGGTCATCTGGATCTTTGTGCTGAAAGTCGTCCAAGCGCACAAGGTCCTCGTCTACAGTCCGCAGATCGGACATAGCCATGTCACCTTCATGGGCACTCTCGCCGACATCCTTGCTGAACGTGGACATGATGTGGTGGGTTGCCTCTTTGCGTTTCTGATTCCGACCTCGTTCAACTCGGCAAAAGTTCAAGCAAATCCAGCAAGTTTTGCTGATGCAGTGCCTGAAAGCATTCCGAAGTTACTGTCCAAGTTGGGCAAAACTGCCTTAGACAGCTTTTTGCCAGCAAATCTGGCTCGTTTAAAAACGTGAAACCATTCTGGCGTTTTGTCGATCGCAAAATTTTGAACGATTTCTTTCCGAAAATAGCGCAATTTATGCACTTGATTTGATTTCGGTTTATTGGCGACGCAGTATTGGAAGAGCCTTTTTAGCTTTAAAAACTACTCAAAAAGCTGTTTTAAATCCTATTTTCTTTCAACGTTGTGTGCTAACCCCGTCGCACTTTTGAGCCTGTGCTAGGTCGTCCTAAGCGCGAACTTAGTACGTGCGCTACAGACATTACCAGATGGTTGGGCTGTACTCTTCAGAAGAGTCTGTGCCTGTCCTACAGGAACGTCAGACAGAGAAGAGAGAAGGGATTATGAATGTCTCCTTCTAACCATGTGATGTCTCTGTCCTTTCGCTTCCGGCACATCTTGACGATTGTCGTGGCGACAAATCAGAAAGTTGGTAGTGAAAACAGAAATCAGTGAAACATAACCCATGCGATTGAGAGAGGTTTCATTTTGATAACCAGCTTCAATCGCACTCTTTTTTAAAAAAAGCCATAAATGACATCGATAATCGGATTAAAAATCAGTAATGAATGAACACGTGTTCAAAATAGTTACTCTGTTGCACTGAGAACAAAAAAAATGCACTGTGCAGAGTATTGACGATGCAAGATTCTTTCGAAAGAAGTGTCCCTTTCGGGTCACACTTCAAGGAGAAATTCCTTCTGTGGTTCACCCACAACTGCTTTAATTTTCCTAATTCAGTTCCTATAAAAGTGTTAGCGTCCACGTCGGTTGTAGGAAATAGTTTTGTTTATCAAAAGACTCGCTGAGTGAGCGTATTTTCGATAGCGACCAAGCCGTGAGCCATCGCTAGCGATAAATTTCATAACTCATCACGTGTCTGAAAGGCATATTTGCCTGCAAAATTGCGTTTACAAGTGAAGCCATCTTCATCTTCCAACCACACACGTCACGAACGTGAATGAAATACTTCCCGAAGATGGACAGAAAATTTGGGGCTGACAGACAAATTGGCTGTCCTTTGTTTCGTCTTTGTCCTCTTGAAGACTTTCTAATGCCATTGCCGATTTTGGCTTCCTTAGATAGTGAGGACTACGAAAAGCGCGGGCTCGGTCCTTGGTGACCAAGCGAGTGCAAGAGAACGTGCGGCGCGTGCGTCGAGAGTCCGCGGCTCGACCATTCACGGGCCGCCCGGTAGAGGAGAGGGTGATATGAGCCGTCTCGAAGGGAATCCAACATCAAGCAGAACAGACTCATGGAGAGCTTCTAGTATGTGTCACTTCTCTAGTGGAGATGTGCTTCAGTAATTTATGGCTTCAGACCATTTCGAGCCGAGCTTTGTTTCCCAGCGTTAATCTTTCAAAGAGAGGGAAGAAAGGGAAGTTCAAATTCCACTCTCAGAGGTCTGACAAGCGAGCGTTTGTAAGCAATCTGAATGGGGCGCGATGCTCGATGAGGTTTTCTGTCGAGATTAAAACTGTGTTGGTCACAGGCAGCCACGAAACGTGGTGGACGGGAAAAACGGATGCCCCTCGCTCGTCCCGGATCCCTTAGCTATGCGATAAGACTGTGGTCCTCTCTCATGGAAACAGGAGTAGGGCGGCCCCGACTCGACGGACGTCATGAGTCCTCCGAGTTCGAAACGACCACGCTCTGTTGTGTGTTCAACGCAGTGCTTCGGGGAAGGAAATCATTCAGTCGGGGGCTCACGTACGCAGCTACAACTAGCCACACTCCCCCTTCTCCGATCACTCGTTCAACGGGCTCACCAAGAAAACAAACGGAGAACTTGCAGGGCTGGAAAGTGGAAAGATGAAAAGTGAAAGAGGAGAAGAGACAAAGTCCACTAGAGCTGATCATAGAGAAGTGAAGAGCAATCTTTCATGTGCCCCTTTCGTGGTCTCTAAATGCTCGATTGTAAAAGATCGCCTCGTTAATGGCCGACTGTTCACGAACAGATCCGGGATTCATCTCATCACGTGCTTGTATAGAAGTTAGCCCTTATCAACAACACAGGCTACAGACGCGTAACGAAGAAACTATAGTCGTGAGCTTTTGATGGGAAAGCATAAACACTGAAGGCTGACGCCCAGGACTGATGTAAGAGAGCAATGAGTGTCTGGTGAGAAAGAACCAGTTGATTTTGTTGCTCGACCAAAACGTGACTCTGACTTTCAAGGGATTTTCATTGGGTTTGAGTCTAGCAAGTCAGCAAGGGCGTTGCCATGCTGTTATGAGCCAATTACAAAGAAGGGAGGGGCAGCGGAGTCCCGTTTCAAACACAACTACGGTCTAGGAGAGGTCGGTCGTAGTCCAGAAACGACTCGTGAAAGGCTATGACGCACGAACGGCAGCTCAAGAAGCGATTAGGAGTCCAAAACCAGCCGGGAGGGCAACCCAGAAACAGCTTTCGCGATCAAGAATTCTATTCGATATGCGAACTATTCACGAAGCTCATGGGGGAGAAAATAATCTCACAATCAGGAATGTCCATTGAGACATTTTGTTCAAACGATGAAGAAGTTAAACGAAGTAGGATTTCAGGTCACGTACCTGCCAGCCTTCAATCGACAGGTCAACGCGACGGGCGTCCGAATTTCCAGGTTTGATTTCTCGACAATTGATTGCTTTAAATCGATATATATATATATTTATGTTGAAAATAGAATAATTATTTCGTTTAAGGTTTATTCACCGCGCCACAATAGACTTTGACGTGCCTGAAATCGGTGAAATTGACTTCTGGCAGCCTGATCCGGGCAGCTTAATTCATCATGCAGCGGTGAGTTTCAATGTTTTTTTTTGAAGAAGAATGAAATGGAATTCAGATCAACTACATGATGACCAGCACTTTGAGCGGATCTTGTCAAAGTGAGTTGTTTTCAGTTGAGTTTCGTTTAAAAATGTAACACCTTCGTGAAGTAGTCTTTTGTTTTCCAAAATTCGATGTGACTTTGCCACCAAAAATATTTCCTGAGTTTTAAAAACGACATTTAGAACAACTTGCGGATTCACCTCTGCTGACACGACTTCGCTCCGAGGCCTTCGACGTCATGCTCACCGAGGCCATGGACACTTGCTCACTTCAGCTCGTCAAGGTAAGTATGTTTCGGCAATTAGTGTGTAGTGGAACAGTTATGCGCATTTCAATATGCCGTAGCGTCGCTTGAAAATTTCTAATTCTTCAAGTTTAGGAACTGGGCATCCCCTCGCACATCATCGTCTCCGCCTCGTCATTAGCTGACGGACCTGCAGCGGGGCTGCTTCTACCCGGGCTAGCCTCTGTCGTTCCTTGTGAGTCAAGCGTCCTTTGGAGATTTACAAAGAACCTCAGCGTTGGCTTCGGACAACGATTGGCGAATGAGTTTCTTTGACCGCACGAGTAACTTTCTGACAACTGCCATCTCCTACCTCTTTTACTTCTACAAGGAGCTCAACGCCTACTCTCGGGTTTGTCTAGTTATCTAAATCATGTCATTTCTCGCAATTTAGCTGCTACTAGCAAAATCAGCCTTTGTGCTTGTGAACGGCAAGGCGGCGTTGGAATTTCCGCGACCTGTCGACCATCGCCTTCTACACATTGGCGGCGTCGGCTTTCATAACGAAGGACACTTGGATCAGGTTAGAGGTTTAGTTCAAAACCGAGCGTTTCAGTCACTGGAACGAATTCTTTCAACCTCTCGCGAAGTGGTTCTCGTCTCATTTGGAAGCATGGCGCCAGCGCATAAAATGCCCCGACGACTGAAGGATGCCTTCGAGGAGCTCTTTGCTGCTTTCCCCAACACAACTTTTCTCATGAAATACGAAGTTAGTTTCATCAAAACATCTCAACATTCCTTTTAGATTCATGACGATTTCGGCTCCTGGACCCCGAATCTGATCAAGCGGCCATGGCTTCCACAAAACGAGCTGCTAGGTTTGTCACGTTCTGGAATTATTGCGAAAGTTTAGCAAGTGGACAGCTCTCGGCCTTCATCTCCCACGGCGGCATGAACAGTCTTCAAGAAGCGATTCGGGCACGCGTTCCTCTGCTCATTCTACCTCTCTTTGCCGATCAAGTCAGTTATTGGCACGAAGTTTCAAGACAAATGAGTTTAGCTTCGAAACGCGAGACTGGCAGTACGGGCCGGAATTGCGATTCGTATCCCCAAAGAGAAAATCAGCTCCAGCACCCTGATTGGTGGACTTCATCGTCTTCTCAACTCTCCTAGGTTTGTCTAGCTCAACTTGTACCATGAGGAAAGTTTAGGAACCCAACGCGCTGGTCTCTCCTCGACACCAAGCCCTTCACCACCGAGACTCAAACTATTGAAGACAGTGTTTTAAGAGCGGTGAAACGCTCTCAAATGAACCTCACCTGGATTGTCCCTCGCGATCTCAGTCTTCTCTCGTATTTCTCCTTCGATCTTTTGTTCATTCCTCTCATTGTCTTGATCATCGTTTGCTTCGCTTGAGTCCAATATTTTGTTTCCAACGAAATCGCCCGCTCTTATCGTTTGCATTTGTTTCCGAAACATATCATTCATCACTGAAACATATCAGCTTATTTATTACTTCTGCGCATTTCTCAATGTTTGTCTGATTGAATTGTCCGCCCAAGTTGAACATATCAATCTGTCAATTATGATGTCGTTGTACTAGTTTACGAGTCTGAATTCGCTTAGTCTATGTCGCTCTTGCCACTGTGAATAAAGGCTGTTGCATCAATAGCGCGCAAACGGAACACTTCTAATTCTCCAGTAAAGAGTTGCCCGTAATCAGTCGTCAGCATTGAACTCATTGTTTGATTGAAAGCTACGAGCCAGATTTCGAGCAAATGAAACTAATGTGGCAATGAACAAACCTAAAGAATAACTAGATGCGAGAATTAAACAGAGGAAGACAACTGCAACTGACTACGCGGTCTTCTCGAGGAAATGTTCTTCGCGTCCTTATCTCCTCCGTCTCGTGTGAGATCCGCAAGCTTTCGAGAAGGTCGAGCGCCCTTTTGCCCCCAGCAAGAAGAACGACCCCGATCAGAAACGTTCCCGATCAGCTATCAAGACAGCGAGAGCTCTAGCTGCAGCCAGTTGCTTCTTCTCAGCTAGAAAGTCAGAAAGCTCAACAATAGGAACCGAACTAGTTTTATGACGTCTCTGCAAGAGTCACTTCAAAATTGAGGCACTGCCAAGTTGGCGCTGGACAATTGCCTACGCTCTCCTCGTCTCTGCTTTGCTTCGGCGGCGCTCCTTCCCTTTGAGTCTCGCATTTCGTCGCAAATGGATCCGATGTTGTGGCCGTTCCTTCTTCTTCTCTCTCTATCAGCCACTTCAGCGCTATACAATGAGTGTCCACTACCGAAGAAGTCTTTCTCGTTTAGAGATCAATTCAGTGTAAGTGTTTTCATCTTTGAGAGAAGCGCTTCAGATTCATGCCAATGGTCGTTTGTACTGTAAGGGCATTCCGTACAGAAAGGCGATTGTCGAACTCGCGGAACTAGACTGTGGCAATTGGCTTGGTTTGTTTTATTTGATGACGAAGCTTTGAAGATCCACATGATCTCATCGTAGCAACGGATGCCAAGAGTGGCGGTTTTGAGATCTGTGCCCAGGACAGTGAGTTCTTCGCCATCGAGCCGGTTCTCAGGATTCGTCACGATTGCGTCAGAAAGGTTTTTGTGCAAGAGAGGAGCTAAGACAGATTACAGGGCAAGACCGAGGAGAAAATAGCCTGTGTATCATACTTCCAGCAGAAGGAGAACCTCTACGAGCTTCTTCTCGGCTACGTGGAGCTCACGAACCTTTACGACTGCAAGACGAATGAACTCTGACTCTAAATTGTGCTCATGCAATATTCTTTGAACTGAATATGTTTTAAGGCGGATTGCTACAAAAGTGGTTGCTCGTTTCAGCCACTAGTTTCATTACGAGAGAGTGTAAAATTCTCCGACCATTGTGAACCGAAAGTTTCATCCAAGTCCAGGACTCTCTAACCATGTGCGTTTCTCAACCTCATTATTAGGGGGAGATATCAGCTACAGGAGTATATCAACTGTCAACGCGCGCGAAAGAATCCTCAATGATTTCAAGATGAAGAACAAGAAGCTCAAAAGGAACGAAACAGACTTCCGGCAGCCAGGCGATCATCGATTGGCGAGTGGCGGCGCTCCTCTTTTTCCGCGTTTTGTCCCGCTGGCCGGGCCCCGGAGAGGGACGCGTGGCTGCGAGCGCCTCGACGCGTTTGGAGAAGGGGACGACGATCTGGGAAAGGGGAGAGGTCGTTGCTTCGCCTTGGAGCTCGGAGACCCGCGACGCGCGTCGACCCCGTTCGCTCGCTGTTTTTCTCTCTCAGTCTCCTCTGCCCGGGTTTCCACACTCTCTATCAGCCGCGTCGCAACATTTCACCCGGCAAAACCTGCTCGTTGTTGCCATTTCTACCCCTTCAACGGCCCTTTTCAATTCTACCAAGTTGATGAAAACTAGCGAAAATTCGGCCGTGCACTTTGGGTAAGGAACAAAAAGCCATTCGAAGGCAGCCAAGGTTCAATTTCGTTGAATTTGTGTCGTGAAGTGTGTGCAGAAACCTGCCGCTAGCCGGGTCGTTATGTTTGTTCTGTGGCGCAGCGGACCCAGAAAAATGCCCCCGCTGAGGGTCTCCGGCCAGAGACGTGGCAGATCATTATCAAAGGGGGCCGAGGTGCGCAGACTGAGAAGGAGAAAAAGGCGACGAGGGTCTGAGGAGGAGGAGTAAATGGGTCGACTCTCGTCTTCTTCATCGTCTTCACGAGGTGGCCACTACTTCCTATCGTCTTACTGGTCTAGAGATTCACAATTCTTGTTTTGCCTCTTTGTTTCAAACTGGCCTCAAGTAAAGATTCAATCGGTTTCCATAATGATTCCGTTCTGCGCCGAGTGTTTAGCTCATTTCATTGTGATTTCGTTAGCCATTCCAACAGCTCTACATTTTCGCCTAACAATAAGATTCGGTCCACTGTCATAACTTTGTCAATGTTTTGATTTTGTTTCGGTCGATCCACTGATCCGTAGCACAATCATCAAATAACTTACAGGAATGGCCGAGGGTCGCGTCGTGCTGGTGACTGGTGGACTCGGCTGGCGGGGAGCTGCTGTCGTACGAGCGGCAATCGAGCAGGGTGCCAAGAAGGTCTGCAAGAGATTCTTCTTCTAAGGGCAGAGATCGTTTGATCAAAGGCAGTTTACAGAAAGACCTCTTAAAAGTGCAACGACAAAGTAGAAAGAGAGGAGGTCTTTTAGGTGATTATTTACGACAACCTGAGTGGTGCTGGAGATGCTGGTGACGTTCTTTCTCTGCCGAATGTGGAGCTGATCATCGGAGACACAGCCAATGAGGCGCTTGCTCTGAGGACTTTTCAGGAGAACCAGGTAATCCTTCATTAACGGATCACTGGGGTTACAGGGAAGAAAAGCATTCAAGCCAGTTCAATGACCGATTCTTCAGAGTCTCATGAGAAGGGCCAGTCTTGCAGACCAAAACGGGTCAAAAGCATTGAAGACGAAAATTTCAAAACAAGGTCCGGCTGCCATCGGAAGCGAGGGTGGTAGGGGGCTTATCATTCGCCTCCGCCCTCTCTCCACCCAAATGGAAATCTCTGTTAGTAGCCGTTGGACCCTCAGCAGCTCCCCATTCCAAACGTTCCCGATCGCTTATCTCGACCCGATGTTTGTCCTTGAGAGGAGAAGCCCGACCAGCCTCACCCAGTGCTCGGAACGTTTCCGTTCTTAAGAGTCAACAGGCTGCCGCTGATCTTTGGGACCCTCTTCTTCGCGGGTTCAATTGCTGCTCTGATTCTTTGCTCTTTTAGGTGAATATCGTCATTGACTGTGCCAATTCCTCAGCGGCGAAGCTGCCGACACCCGATTCGAGATCGCCTGTGCCAAATGCGAGGAACAATATTCTGGTTTGTTTCGAATGCTCGTATTGTTGAAAGGCTAAAATTTTAGGGAGCCACTCACCTTCTTGATGCGATTCGAAAGTACCCTCAGCTGAAGTCGTACGTCTATGTTTCATCGCAACTGGTTTGTCGACAACGGATTGTCGATTGCAATCGTTGCGGATTTGCAGGTTTACGGAACCACCGAAGAACAAATTGAGGACATTCGACTGATTCCTGCGAGCTTCTTGGGCGCCTCACAGGCAAGTTCCGTGCACGGTGCTAGAGAAGAAAGTCCACAGGCTGCAGCGGAGGCGCTGGTCCATTCGTACGTGATCAGCTATCGCCTTCCACTCTGTGTCGCTCGACTCACCACGGCTCTCTATGGACCGGGGGCCACTTCGCAACTCGCAAAGGAAATTGAGGCTTCAAATAGTAAGTTTCGTCCTTTAAACATAGCGATGGAGAGCATCTTTGACACGAACACGAAACGACGCCCGTCTCAATTGAAGCACCATTTGTAGCTAGCAAACTATCGTATGGTGCGCTGCACCGCGACGATGTGGGTCATGGAATCCTGGCTGTTGCCGCTGCCGGGAAGCCGCCAGCTGCCTACAACATCGGGGGACCAAAAGAAGGACCGAAGCCGGAGGTTTTGCTCTGTTTTGCTCTTCACTGCATCTCTAGGGTCTACCAAATTTCAATACAATGCGAGCGGAACAGGAGCTGGGATGGAAAGCCAAGATCAGTTTCGTCGAAGGTGCATTACTAACGCTGCTTGAAAGTGACAATTACAGGTTCAACAGCTTACCAGATTTCTTCACAACCATCATCCACCTCAAAGCAAGACCTTCAGAAGTGCCTCGTCTTTGGCTCGAAGGGCTGGATCGGCAAGCAGTTCGTCAGCCTTCTTCAGGAAAGAGGAATTCCGTTTGTGGTAAGATTCACATCTCGAGGTCGATGAAGTCTTTTTAAAGGAAGCCGAAAGCCGCCCGGGCACCGACTTGGACGGCGTTGTCGAGGCTGAGATTGTTCGCGTTGCGCCCTCACACATCGTGTCCATGATTGGACGAACACACGGTGAAGGCAACAACAGCATCGCCTTCTTGGAGGGCGGACCGGATAAGCTTCGACTGAACATGCGAGACAATCTCTATGCGCCTTGGCTGCTGGCTGCTTTTGGCGAGAAGCTCAAGGTTTAAAGTTGAAGAAAAAGATGAAGGTTTCAGATTCACTTCACTTATCTAGGAACTGGTTGTCTCTTCGCTTATGACGCGTCAGGAAAGGAGTTCACGGTAAGAAACAGAAGAGGCTGGTGAGGTTGCAGGAGGAAGACATCGGCAACTACAATGGCAGTAGCTACTCTTCTGTCAAGGTAAGCCTGCTGTCCAAATGAGAGAGAAGGGCGCAGGTGTTCACAGATCGTCTCATGCGACGCTTCCCCGGAACCCTCAATGCCCGCATTCGTCTGCCAATCAACTACGAGAATGACAACCGCAATCTTGTTGCCAAGGTTTGCACCAATTCATTTTTCTTGGAATTTGAAATGCGTTTCGAAGATTTCCCTTCACTATAACCATTTGTTGGTCGTCAATTGGCGAACATTTGGCTGAGGATCAAATGAAAATTCTTCAATTATGCTAGCTTGACAATCAAAAGTTTATCTATCAAGACGATGCATTTCAGCTGATGAACTTCAACAAGGTGATCGACGTCAAGAATTCGGTGACGGTTCTACCCGATTGTCTGCCCGTTCTCCTCGAGTCGGCTCTCGCACACCGAACGGGCACGTTGAATCTAGTATGTTTCCATCCAGAAACAACTAAAGCGTTACTTTTGCGAATTCAATACGCCGAGGCTAGCCCTCGTTGGTTTTCAGGTGAACCCGGGTCCGATCTCCTTCCCGCAGATCTCGCGTCTTTACCAGAAGATGCTCAACCCAGACCATGCCTTTGACGTTCTGCCAGCCGATGTTTGTTTCCATCGTTCACCAATTTGTTTTGTTTAGCCCGAATCGGACTTGGTAAAGTCGCGAGCGCACTGCATTCTCTCCACGAAACTGCTCGAATCTATCGCTCCAGGTAGTTCTAGAAGCAATCGTGAGGCCATTTTTCAGGCATTCGGCCAGCCATCGAAGGAGTGGCACAGGCGATTGAAGAGATCGCCAAGAAGCGAGGCGAACGCATCATCCAACAGGCCTAAGACTACATACCTTTTATCGACTTTTATGTCCTTTTTGAGACTCCTTAACGTTCCTTCCACTTACTTACCTCAACGTTTCACCGGCGGCCAGTTCTCTTTTCATCCACATATCCTTAGGGCATAATTCACTCGAGTTTTGGGTCAGAGATTCACTTTATTCACACGAATAACCCTCATGCTTATTATTACGAAGTAATGAACTATTTGCAGAGTAATAAAGAACTTCTAACTCATTCGGAACAAAAAAATTAGCAGATTTATTCTTGGGTGCAGAGAAAGTAGAAGGCTTCTCGATCCGTAGCCGTCTACGCCTTGCCGTCCTTGTTGCTCGACGACGCCGGCGCCGGTGTCTGCAAGATTTTGAGCGAATAATCCTTCTACGACATCGAATACTTTGTTTCCCGTTCCATTAGAAGGTGGCACTTACATTACGATGCGCCTCTTCCTGAGCCTCGAGGGTGGCGCGCACGACGCGCATGTCCAGCTCCACCGTGCATTTGTAGACCATCATCCTCTGAACTTGGCTTTTTCTTCAAAGTAGAGAGAGGACTCACCCAAACTGCCGCTTAGAGACTCTAGCGCCGCAAAAATGACGTGTCAATGGAAATGCAAAATGAAAAAAGACCTTGATGATTCATGAGAAAGACGATGCAAACATTCCTCACTCATTCAAAAAGCATTCAAGTTTCATTGATCATGGATGTTTGAGCGACTTGGAGAAAAAGAAGGGGAGGGGGAAGACCACCAACGACCTCCTCCCACCCCCACATCGTCCCATCACAGAACACGAAAGAGGGCCGAGCTTGGTCAAGGCAGATGAGCAGCCGAACATCGCGGCTCTCTTCCGTTGGGCACTCGAAAATGCAAAGACCCCGCAGCTTTGTCTTCGTCTTCTTCTTCGTGTGCCTCGTCCTCGCCGGGCGATGTCACGCTTCCTCCTTCCTCTCTCTTCCACTTCTTTCCTTGAAATAGTAGAAAGTGTTCTTCACGTCCTGTCTCATGCCTCCAACTTCCGTGTTCGCGACCCTTTTTTGTTTAGAAAGTCGGTTTGTAATTAGAAAGATTTAAGCAGAGCTTGAAAGACCAAAAATGCGGCTCGCTCTACTGCTCATCTTTGTTCCAGCGGTCTGGGCTCGATTCTGTGTTGACGACTTAGCGGTAAGTTGAATTAATGTTCTGAAACGAAGGAATACAGGGTTACTGTGAGACGAACGACCTCTTTGGTTGGTGTTTCCACAACAAGACTTCAGGCCGATTTGACTGCGACAACGACAAGTTTTGTGCGTCGCAGCCGCAGTTGGTCGGAAAGGCCAAGAGCACGGGTTGGTATTCAACTAGCAGACTTTGAGGAGAAAACGCTTCAGGTTGTTTCAAGCGCGGTGATCACACTTTCTGCTGCTGCAACGATAATGTGAGTGGCTTTGAAAAGCTTGACTTGCTATAGCAAGGCACACATATTGTTTCTGAAAAGTGGTATTGGCGTAGAGCACGACCTTTACATGTTTCCTTTTTGGACCCTGAACCCCCTGGGAGAGGCAGCAAAGAAGAATTGCAGGACGGCTGCAACTACGCCTTCATCGAGATGCCACCGAGGACGAACTGGACCCAGAAGTGCGAGAACAGCAACCAGCTCGCCGGATCTGAGAATGCACAGCTCTTCAAAGACTGCGACGATCCCTGGTGCTATGCTCTGATGACCACTGTGAGCGTATTCTGTGGTCTTTATGCTTCTCTAATATTTGGCATTCCTTTCACTGGTGATTTCAGGACGACGAAAGCAAGGTGACGATTCGAAAAGGCTGTCAGTCACGAACTCTCATCAAGCACTTTGTTTTCAAGAAACAGTTCGATGTGAGCTATAAATCTTCATGGTTGATATTCGTATGACTCTTGTAGCAGTTCAACAACAACACTCGATGGTACGAGACACAGATTCACGTGGAGCAGCCAAGGTTAGTTCAAGTTGAAAAAACTGATTAGAACTTTAAGATGCGAAGAGCTTGTTGGCGACTTCGAAATTCCTGAAAATGAGACGTCGGTCACGCAGTGCTACGACTTCTTCGGCAAGGTATAGTTCTGTTTCAATTATTCAGCTATTTTTTTGCCCTTAGAGCGAAAATTAATGTTTGCTTTCAGGATGACGGCAAGGAGGTAAAAGGTCGACTGTGCTGCTGCCGTGGCGGTTTCCAGTGCAACCGAGTGGTGAGTTCGTTTTATGAACCTTCTGATAATCGGCCGCTTAGGTCCCCTGGCAGCAACCGGGAGTGACAATGGCTGAGATCGTTCGTCGAAGGGAAGCTCGGAATTCACAGGGAAACGCTTCTCCACCAGTTCCGCTTAGCGCAACGATTACCCTCTTGCCAGTCCTGGTCCTTGGACTCGTCTTCCTCAACGATCGAGACGGTCCCAGAAAGTGACTAATCGGCTCCTATGAACTCAGTTTCTGTGTGGCTTTTCAAAAGTGATTAGGGGCAGCTGAATCAGTTGTTTCTTGAGAAAGTTGATTCATAATAGATAGTCACCGTGTTGAATACGGCGAAATGACCACTAGCCCGTCTGTTGAAGACGGAATTTTGGTTCTTCTTGTTGTTTGCAGTTTGATCTTCAATCCATTGAAAACGTTTGACATTGAACATTATCGCCTTCTTCGTTGTTTCCTTCCTTGACGAGGCGATTGAGAAGCTACGCGCGTTGCTTCATTCGTGGAATGTCTCTTTGACCCTCCTCTGCGAGGAACGAGGACGGTCAAATGCAAGAGACTATGAATAAGGAGACCCTCTCGGGGACCCCCTCTCGTTGATGTTCTGCGCTTTCTCCACAAGAGACTCCTTCTCCTTCTCTTTCACCACATTTCTCTGTTATGGCCTCTCCCTCCTCCTCCTTCGTCTCCGACAAGACCATTCATTGTTTCTTGCAGAACTTCTTTGACACTTTGCAAATAAAAGGTTGTGTAAAGTTTACAAACACAAGATACGCTTTGTCGACTTTTTCGAGGAGCACAACGAAACAAAAGGGCATCAGCTTTTCAAAAGCCAGAAAAATGCTGACGATAAAAGCAAGGAAGGCGGCTGGCCGCCGTGTATTTACCGGCGCTAGCTTTGCGGGTAATGTTTGCTCAAAAGATCTCGCACATCGGCTGGCGGCTATTCTCGGCCTTTTCGGCGTGAAGACCTCAAACGCCATGGAGACCCTTTCCAGATTCCGGGCTTTTGTCTTGGCATTCATTTGCAGCCTCGACATTTTCTCGTTGTTTTGATTCAAGAGGAAGCCTGTGCAGATGTGCGAAAGGATGAAAGAAGACTGCAGGGAGCACACATCAAGGTGATTCAGCTGGCCTTTCAGTGTAAGCGTCGGCCTTCCCTCCTCCCTTTCAGCTCGCGCGTTGCTCCCGATCTCTTTCAGTTTCGCTCTTTGGCGTATTTCGCGGTTCCCCCTGTCCCTTCTTATATTGCCAACGTGGAAGAGATCGGGTTCGCTTTTCTTACGAAGAAAGGTGCGAGACAAGCGGGGGAGATCAGTCGCGTGCCGGCGGGTCGCAACGATCACGAAGAACTCTTATCGCCTAGTCGACGTCGCCAGCCGGGGGTCGCCGTTTTCCTGCAGGGAAACAGCTGCCCCTCATCCCCCCTAGCTCGCCTCTATGTTCGATGAACTCCCCGAGTACGCATCGACGTTTTTTCTTCTTCAAGGCGCCACTGCATGTGTTTGTCTAGTCGGTGAGGGGCTTCACTTTGCGCGAACTTTCGAAAAGCGGCTTGTGGTGGGGGTTTCCCATTTCGGTGCAAGAAGAATTTTTGACGCATGCTTTGGCACGTTCCCGGTGCAATACATCTCGACCAACTTCACATAACTTTGTTTTGTTTAAAAGTATTGTGAAACAGATCTGCACCAAGATCCTGCTAGAGGCTCGAGGCAGACAAGCCGGGGGGAATTTACAGCTTCACGACCTCTGTGCCCTTCTGTTCAGTGGCGCGGCGCTATCGTCCATTCGCCTCCGGCTTTTTGTTCTACACTCTTTCTAAGACTACATTTGATCATAGATGACTGCTTACGCTATGAGTTTCGATGTAACATCATAATTTCTACCCAATCTCCCCGCGCTAATAAACGCAGACTTCAGCTTATGCTTTTGGAAACTTTTTGAAACATCTGTGAAATCCCCAGACTACATTCTCTTCGAGCAATTTGTGGGGACCTTATATTGTAGTTTCTGACATTGCTTCTTATGCCATATCCTCTAGCATTCATCATTTGGTATTGTTTACGGTTCTTCAGATAGGAAGCCGTCACAAACTCTGTGCTCTTCTTCCTTTTCGTGCCCCTGATCCTGTTGGCCTTCCTCCCATGTGCTCTTGATGTCCGTGTGTGCCTCGCGTCTCGGCCAGGATTTTCGTCTGTTTCCGTTCTTTTCCCGCGCTCGCGTCACCTTTTTCGCAATTCTTTATGCCGTTTTCGAAGCAGCGGCGATCAACGCCACAGATCGGGAGCAACCTCCAGCAGGCGTCCCGCCACCCGCCGCCAACGCGCCTAAAGCGCATACATAAACACCTGAGAGCGGCACGCCGGAGAGACCACTGATAGGGGCGTTCCCTCCTGCTTTCCTCGTCGGCACTCCGCTAAACTCGTGAAGAGAGGGAGCGAGTGCAGACTCTTTGACTCGACACGTCTGGTCGCCGGTCGCCTCGCCCAGCGTCGATATGACGTTTGAGAGCTTCTGCGGCGGTCAACTTTGGGTAAGTTTCTAACTTTGCTCAAAATGAATAAGGTTTTTGAATTTTCCTAATCGCACACATCTTGCGGTAGGAAAAGCAAAATTTTACTTTCTGACTTCCGTTTGCATTTCCGAAAGATCTAGATAAGGAGGGGCGCACGTTTACAGCTCGAAACCCAGGAACTAAACGCCAGTGATTTTGCAGGAGGACGGAAGTCTCCATGGAGACGGCGTGCCGAACCTCAGCGCCTGCGCCAGACACACGCTCTTGGCATGGATCCCGCCGGCTTTCCTCGCCTTCTTCTTCCCCGCTCTTCTCTTCCAGACCCATTTGGTCAGGAGAGCAGCACGGTATCTTCCTCTGCCATGGAGCCGACTGCTGCTGGCGAAACATGTGAGTTTCTAGGAAGAAGTGAATGAATTCTTGAAAATGGATTTTGATGGAGGCGTTCATCTCAAGACAAAATTTTCTTGTTCTAGAGTTGAAGCAAAGATTCGAGATCACCATGTTCCCGCATGTTTTTGATCCAATCGACCTCGGTGAACATTTCAGGCGGCCGCGTGCATAATCCTCCTCTTGTTGGTGGTGATGTGCGGCACCAGCTTGGCACACCGCAACAAGCTCACCGACGCAGAAGTCCTCTTCCCCTTCTTGTGGCTCGCAGCTTTTGTAGGTTCTTTTCTTTCATGACGATGGACTACAGACATTTTTCATAAATGGGGCAATGTCTTATTGTTAGGATCTTGTTTTGAAGCTTATCCAAAGTACTGATTTTTCCTCGTGTCCGAGAAAATAGCGAAGAAGCTGAAAAATAAAACAATAATGATCGAGATGTGAATCTTATCAATTTTAAGGTGCTACACACTATCGGGCATGTGATCAATTACCGATCGGGAATGGTCACTTCAGGCATCCTGCATCTCACGCTCATTCTCTTTTTCGTCTGTGCTACACCAGAGTTCTATTACTGCATGCAAGTCGCCCATGATGCTAAGGCAAGCGCGGTTTCTGTGTCAACCAATTACGTTCTGATTTCAGGCATTCCACAACACGGTTCGAAGTCGATACTTCACTTTTGTTCTTCTCTATCCTCTCTTCGTCATCTACACCGTCATGAACTTCTTTGCAGACCCGAGGGAATACAGAGAGAAAGCTGTGAGTCCTCTCCAAGATGAGCAAAGTTGTTTCAGGAGTTGGAGTCCCCGGAACAGGACAGCTCGTTCTTCAGCCGCATCACTCTCTGGTGGTTCAATCGGATTCCTTGGCTTGGAGCTCGCAAGGACCTCGAGATCTCCGATCTCTTCGACCTCAGTCGAGGCACGAACTCGGAGTACCTCGGAAACCTTTTCGATCAAAATCATCGACCGAAGGCTAAAGGTTTGAGTCTTCATGTAGAGGGAATCTTTGTAGCTTACATGGCTTTGAGTCCGGAAGCAAAGGCGAAGACTAAGATCCCATCGCTAGTGAGCTCGCTCTTCAAAATCGGTCAATGGGAAATCATCTCGGTGTTCGTGCTCAAGATCACGGCAGATATTCTTCAGTTCATGAACCCCTTCTTGCTCAAGTAAGTGAAATAAACAAGGTCTAGTATTATTTCAGACAACTCATTTCGTTCATCTCCGAGGAACACGCACCACTGTGGAAGGGAATCCTCTGCGCTTGCTTGATGCTCACCATCTCTGAGATCCGTAAGTTGAGCTTCAGTCAGTCTTGAAAGCGAACTTAGGCTCGATGCTGACCAATTCCTACTTCTATGTGATGCTCCGAATGGGAATTCGGTTTCAAATGGCGCTCATTGCAGCCGTGTATCAAAAGGTTTGCTCACTAGAGGGAAAATTATCTTGTAGACATTGAAACTTTCCAACGAGGCGAGGCGACAGAAGACAGTGGGTGAAATCGTCAATTTGATGGCCATCGACGTTGAGAGGATTATGAGGATCACGGCGCAGATTCAACAGATTTGGTCATGTCCTTTCCAGGTTCAGCTTCTTTTGCCTTCATCAAGCAATTCTTCAGGTCCTTATCGCTTTGATCTACCTCTTCTACACTCTTGGCTACTCCTCCATCCCCGGAATCATTGCCATGCTCCTCTTCTTGCCCTCTAACGTTCTCGTCTCTATTGTCATCAAGCAGTGGCAAGTGGAGCAAATGAAATTCAAGGATGAGAGGACCAAGATCTGCAATGAAATCCTCAACGGCATCAAGGTTTGCGATAATCTTGGAGAAGGAGTAGAAATTTAGGTAATCAAACTCTACGCCTGGGAGCAGCCGATGTACGAGCACGTGGAGGCTATTCGCGAGAAGGAACTGGCTCTCATCCGCAAATCTTCTTGCGTCAGAAACGTTCTTGATGCCTTGAATGCGTCGAGTCCCTTCTTTGTGAGTTTTTAAAGCTTCACTGAAAATGCCTTTCAGGTGGCTGCGTGCAGTTTCTCCACCTACACTCTTACGGGTCACGAGCTCACTCCCGAAAAGGCTTTCGTCTCCTTGACACTCTTCAACTTGCTGCGTCAACCGATGACCAACTATGCCAACCTTATCTCTCAGCTTGTCCAGGTCTGTTTGCCTTGAAGTTCGAAAAGTATTTCCTTCAGGCAAGCGTGGGTAACAAGCGCTTGAAAGAGTTCTTCGTTGCTGAAGAGTTGGAGGAGAAGTCGGTCACAGAGAAGGCTCCACTGGGTGCAGCGGCTATTCGAATCTCCAACTGCACATTCTCTTGGGAACGAGCTCAACCACCAGTTCTTCGCGATGTCTCCGTCGATGTTCAGCGAGGAGAGATGGTGGCGGTTGTCGGCAAAGTTGGCACTGGAAAATCATCTCTGGCTTCATCGATTCTCGGTTTGAAACATCTTCTCATATTGCTTATTCAGTGAATCTTAGGCGAAACCATCCGAATCAATGGTCAAATCGAAGTGAATGGAAGTGTCGCCTTCGTGCCACAACTGGCTTGGATCATGAATTCAACTCTGAAGGAGAACATTCTTTTCGGAAAGCCGTACAACCCAACTCGCTATCGAACGGTTGGCCTTCTTCGGAGTCCTAATTGCTTTCAGATTCTTGAAGCATGTGCGTTGTTGCCCGACCTAGCTGTTCTACCGCATGGAGATCAAACAGAGATTGGAGAGAAGGGAATCAACCTGTCGGGTGGTCAGAAGGCGCGAGTCTCTCTGGCTCGAGCAGTCTACCAAGACTACGACATCTATCTCCTCGATGATCCTCTCTCTGCCGTCGATGCTCATGTAGGCAAGCATATCTTCGAGAAGGTTTGTTCATTTGAAGGAGGAGAAGGAAGAGGTTCTAGGTGATTGGACCAAAAGGTCTTCTCGGCGGGAAGACGCGCGTCTTCATCACCCACGCCCTCGCCTATCTCAAGCATGCCGACTCCGTTCTCGTCCTTCAAAGTGATTTCCTTTTTTTGTGCGAAAACAATCGTGCAGATAATACGATCAGCGAACGGGGCACCTTCAAGCAGCTGCTGAAACAAAATGGAGCATTTGCCAAGTTCGTCGAAGAGCACATGGAACAACAAGAAGAGGAAGTTCTTGAAGAACTCGATTCAGATGAAGGTTCATTATTGAAGCCGAATTCAATTTCACAAATGAACTTTAGATCGTGAGCTCATTGAGAGGATTCGACGAAGCACATCGAGCAGAACAAGCATGGTGAAGTGCGAGAGAACCATCTCCGTCGTTTCCAATGTGTCCGCCACATCGAAGCGGGAATTCCAAACGGAATTATCTGAGGCGGACAAATCGAAGCTCATCGTGAAGGAAAAAATCAACACCGGAAATGTTAGTGTTTACCTAGTTCCGGGAGCTCTTATTGCTTATGTTAGGTGAAAATGAGCGTCTACGGAGCGTACATGAAGGCAGCTTCCATCCGTTACTCGACCCTCTTCCTTGGCTTCTTCTTTCTCTTCCAAGGATTCTCAATGGGCCGCTCACTTTGGCTTGCCAGATGGTTTGTTTCACAAATGCTCTTTAAATCTTCATTCAGGGCTGACGACTACAAAGAGGAGAACAAGAACAAAACGGTGATGAACCCGCACACACGATTGGGCATCTTCGCCGCTTTGGGATTGACTGAAAGTGAGTGGAATATCAAAATCGCCTATGTTTCAGCGCTCTCTTTTGTCGTTTCGCTCTTGTGGCTGACAGTGGCTGCGGTTCATGCTTCAAAGAATCTCCACTCCCCTCTTCTCTACAACATTCTCCGATCTCCCATGTCCTTCTTCGATACAACTCCACTCGGAAGAATCCTCAATCGATTAGCCAAAGACGTCGAGACGATCGACACGCTGCTGCCCTTCAACGTCCGCTTTGTTGTCCTCTGCTTTATGCAGGTAAGTAAGCGTTTTACAAACAAAGCGGATGTATCCTCCAGATGTTCACCACCATCTTCATCATCATCTACAGCACGCCGATCTTCGCTTCAGTGATGGTGCCCTTGATGGTCTTCTACGGCTTCGTCCTGGTTTGTGGAACGTTTTCTACCTTCATTTCTGCAGAGATTCTACGTTCCAACTGCGAGACAACTGAGACGTCTCGAAGGAGCAACCCGCTCACCGATCTATTCTCACTTTGCAGAGAGTATTCAAGGTGCTGCCTCGTTGAGGGCTTTCCACAAGGTCAGTATTTCCTTTGAAGAAACGCACGATGGAATTCGTCTTCGGATTCCCACAGCCAAACAACGAATTGTGTTGCAGGTGGACGCGTTCTCGATGGCAATGAACGACAAAGTGGACAAATGCGTCAAGTGCCGCTACCTCACCTTCACAGCCAACCGATGGCTCGGTGTTCGATTGGAATTCATGGGAAACTGCATTGTGAGTAAACTCCGATGAAGTTCCTCATACACGTCCTCAGACCTTCTTTGCCGCCCTCTTCGCTGTGATGTCGAAGGAGTGGGGATGGGGCATGACTGCCGGTGCTGCTGGTCTTTCAGTTTCGTATGCTCTCAGCGTAAGTTCTCCTTTGATTTATCTCATTACTTTATAGATCACGGACATGTTGAATCAAGCCGTTCGACAGCTCAGCGACATGGAGACCAACATCGTCTCTGTCGAGCGAGTGAAGGAGTACTCAGAAACACCGAACGAAGCACCCTGGACAGTCGAGGGAGCCACTGTGCCAAGGGGCTGGCCGATGCACGGAGAGGTTGAACTCAGGGACTATGCCACAAGGTAACGGCCTAACTCATGGCTCATTCCGTTTAGATATCGCCCCGGTCTTGACCTAGTCGTCGAAGATCTCAACGTCCATGTGTTGCCTGGAGAGAAGATCGGAATCGTTGGCAGAACAGGCGCGGGCAAGAGCTCCCTCGCATTGGCTCTTCTGAGAATGATCGAGCCAGCCGAGGGGCAAATCATCATTGACGGCGTCGATGTTTCAAAGATTGGCCTTCATGATCTGAGAGGGAACATGACAATAATCCCACAGGTTTAGATCTGCCTTGAAATGAACTCTCTGTTCTTTTAGGATCCGGTGCTGTTCTCCGGCACACTGCGTTTCAACCTCGATCCATTCGAAGAGCACTCCGACGAAAAGCTCTGGAGAGCCTTGGAACTTGCTCACTTGAAGGACTTCGTCACCTCGTTTGACGAAGGATTGAGTCATGTCATTGATGAGGGAGGAGAGAATATTAGGTGAGTTTCTCAGCGAGTTCGTTTATTCGTTATTTAGTGTTGGACAAAGGCAGCTGGTCTGTCTCGCCCGAGCTATTCTACGATCCTCCAAGGTTCTCATTTTGGATGAAGCGACTGCAGGTAGAGTGACGCTTGAAGTTTCCTCAAATTGCTCTAGCCGTCGACATGGCCACTGATGCGCTCATCCAGACGACAATCCGATCTCACTTCAAAGACTCGACTGTTCTCACCATTGCTCACCGCCTTAACACGATTCTCGACTACGATAGGTTCGTGGCTTTACTCCTTCGAGGAAACAAACTCTTGCAGGATATTGGTCCTCGACAAGGGCCGTATTGTTGAATTCGACGCTCCACAGGTTCTAGCTGCTCAAGCCGATTCCGTCTTTGCCTCAATGCTTGCCGATGCAAGCAACAAAGATTAAGAGCTCAACATGTTCACTTGTTGTTATTTTGTGCCACCAATTCATATCATTGCTTCACATGACGTGTCTGTTACGAGTGCGTAATACTGTGTTAATATTATCAATAAATATTTATTTGTTCTGCATTCTTGATTTGTGACGCACAGACCCAGACAAGAAAGAACAAAACACAAGGCCGTGAAGACGACGTAAGCCGACAATCGGCTTGTGAGCATTGTAGATACTATCGGTAGTAGTGCGTAACCAAGAGCTCTTGGTCCGATTTGCCTCTGTTAGGCTGTAATGTTCTTCAAGATCTGCTTTATTTTGACAGTTTGTCTAGCGATTGGAAGTAAGGTCAGTTTGGCCTTTGAAGTCTCCACAAAACTTGATTCTAGGCACAAGACGCAAATGACGATGCCGATTACTTTCTCTGCTTCTCTTCTTTCTCAAATTCCTTCGAGATGTGTCCACGTGGGACGGTTTGTGAGAATTCGACCATAACCGTGTTGGGCATCACAATTGGCCCTCTGTATACTTGTGGTTCAATGTTTTGTGAATCGAACGGCGTTCCCCTCAACACCTGTGCACGACACGGAGGTTTTCCTGAGGAATACACGTGCTGCTGCAATTCGAACTACTGCAACCATCCGTCTCTCGGACCTCCGGAGCCAAGTCGGCCTACAACTCCATCGACTACTCCGACTCCAGCAAAGATCTGCTACTACGGCTCAGTGCCTAGCAATGAGCAATGGGTCTGGTGCTCAGAAGGCGAATATTGCGGGAATTGGACCATGTATCTGAATGGAAGCATTTCAACGGCAATGTATGATTGTTGGACAAAGGAGAAATGCGCTAACAGCGATGTCCCCATCAATGGTTGCAAGCAACAAGACTATGGAGACATTGACTGTTGTTGTGACTCTGATTATTGCAACAATCCAAATGCCACTCAAGAAGTGCCAACAACCACGACCACGACGACAACCCTGGCACCTTCGACGGCGTCTCCAGCCAAGCGAGTTTATTGCTATTCGGATCTGCTCTTCAATGGAACTTGGATGCAATGTGGACCTGGAGATGTTTGTGCCAATTTGACATTCTTCACAGATACGGGAATTAGAAGAATTATGCATTTCTGTAGTTCAACATCGAATTGTCTCACGACGGGAGCGCCAATCAATGGGTGCTTTCATGAAGATTTTGGGCAATTGTTTTGTTGCTGTGACTCGGACTACTGCAATGATCCTTATCTAGAGCAGTACACACCGACGCCGCAAGTGTTTCCAACAAGACCTCCACCACCGACACTCACTTGCTATGATGACAACAATGGCAATGCGGCGAGCCATTGGATTCAATGTCCACCGGGCTTCGTCTGTGGAAATGCGACCAACTTTGTGCAAGGAGTTGAAGCTAAAGTGGTGTATTCGTGCATGAGCAAGTTGGAATGTGGACTTCATGATTCGCCTCCGAACACTTGTAATACAAGAGATGGAACTTATTATTGTTGTTGTAATGATAGCTATTGCAACAATGATCGACAGCCACGGCCGACTACTTCGACTACAAACGTCGTAGGGCTGCCTGGAAACCAAAAAGTCACAGGTTGAACTTGTTTTGCTTTCAATCTTTAAATTTTTAGAAGCCTTTGTGAATCCAACAACAACTGTCACTGAAGACTCGAAAGGAATTCTTTATCGATCAAACGTTTGGCTTCTTTGTTGCGCATTTTTATTTTCATTTGTGTAGTTCATGGTTAAAGAACCTTCGAGTGTTGTTTCGTTTTCGTGTTTAAAGGAGGTCTTAGACAGCCAGCCACGTTGCTTTCCTTGCTTTCTCAATCGGCCGCCACATGGTCTCCTTTCAGGCTTAGGACGCCTTGAACGCGCTAATCCTATCAAGTTCACGCCTTTCAATGGACTTTAGTCGGTTCAAGCCGTTGATACTCGTGGCCAGCCTCGCCCTTCTTGTTCTTCTGCATTCCACAGAGGCAAGGGAGACAGCTGCCGGCTCTTTTTGGTGCTTCGACAGCGAGCAAGATGTGAGAAGAGAGAAGAAACAGAGGAAAACATTTTCAGGCATTTGTCGTTTGCCCAGTAACCGAAGCATGTGTGAACAAGACTTACACACTATTTGGAGTCGAGTACGGTCCTTATTACTCTTGTGGAGGCTCGGCTGAATGCGCCAATTACACGGTACCGATGGAATCATGTGGACATATCAATGGCTCGGTGGAAGCGACAATTTGTTGTTGTGACACGGACTATTGCAATAATCCCGTTCAAGCGGCGCCGACACCCTCAACACCATCGACAACGCCGAGCCCACCACTTTACTGTTACGACAGTGGCCTTGATCGAGAAGACCCAACTTGGAAGTTGTGCAAGCAGAATCAAGTCTGTCAGAACGAGACCATCTTCACGCCCGATGAATCATCGAGGACTTATTATTACTGCGAGAACCGAAATTTTTGTTTGGAAGACACCAATGGGACCGGTGGATGCTACAACAATTCGGTTTTTAATGAAATGATTTGCTGCTGCAACACGGATTATTGCAATGCTCCTGGTGTCGAGGAGTTCACGCCGACGACGACGCCTCACAGCACAACGCCGGAGCCTACGACAACATCCTTCGCGCCGCAGCTCTTCTGCTTCTCGAACGTTCGCCTCAATTCTACTTGGGCCTTCTGTCCATCGGGCGAAGTCTGCACGAATTCAACGACTTATGATTTGCTGAATCGACCCACAAAATCGACGTACAACTGCAGGAGTCGAAACAGTTGCGCTGCTCTGGGAATCGAAATGGGCTCGTGTAAGAAGGATCTCCTTAGTGAAACAATTTGTTGTTGTGATCAAGACTATTGCAACAATCCGGGAGTGGAGCCCTATACCAAGCCGGTGACTCCAATAGCTACTACTCCAACTCCCGTGCCTTCGTTTAACTGCTACATGGGAAATGGGAGCTATGCCACATGTCCTCAAGGCACAATGTGCGCGAATACAACTTATTTTGACACGACCTCGGTCACGGACGTCGCTTATTCGTGCCAATCGGCTTTTCAATGCTTCCTCCATTTGGTCTTCACGAATACGTGCAATGTTTTCCATGGAACATTCTACTGCTGCTGCACTGGTGATGGATGCAATGAAGGCTCAGCTTCAATCGCGAGTGCGTCGACGACGAAGGGAAGTTCGATGAGTACAGCAGATTCTACTGGAAGTCACGCGTCTACCACTGGCAAAGGTTTCTTTTGCATAGAAAATTTGACTAAAGGATTCTAGGACCAGCAACAGGCGCAGCAAACGTAACAACGGCAGTCACGCAACAACCAACAACCTCAAGAACATCAACGCATTATTTATTTGTTTCTTTGTCCGTAACACTAATGGTTTTGTTGGCAAGTTAGAGACATTGTACTAGGAAATAAATTGAGCAATACGTTCAAAGGAAACAGCCCGGGCAGATGGCAGCGATAGACTTCAGACGTTCGGGTTTGTAGGAGGCCTTCATCTACACATTTAACGAGAAATCAAATGCCGTGTGGCAGAATAACCTCGAGAGCCGGATTGTAGTAATCGAAGAGTCGCAATTGCGCTGGCTTTTGCTCGGCCACTTGATAGGCGAGATTCGACTTCACGCCAAGGCACACGGGCTCCGAGCCAAGCTAAATTTTTTTTGTTAAAAGTTAGAGGGGTCTCTCAAACAGCATTGAAGTAGACGTTGAGCTTCGTGTCCTCGTTCTCGAGTTCCACACGCTGAAAGAAAATATTTGTGGTTTCCTTCGTAATCGAAAACCTTGAGTCCTTTGATGTTGGTAAGCTTTGAGGTCTCTTCTGAGTCAAATTGGAAGCCGGTGATGCTGTTGATTTCTGCCACGACCATGTTCGACTTGTTGGCCTTGCTAGTGCCAGAACGAGTGTAGCTAAAAAGTGATACTTTTGTTTCAAATCGACGAATAAAACAGACTTGCAGCAGAGTTCCAGCAGGACTTGACTACCATCGTTCTGCTCCTTGACTTCCTTGGTGCAAGCAAATGGAAGATCGTCAGGGAGAGTGTTGCGATAGTAGGAGTATTGAATCTGAATTATTGAATTTAGGAAGTTGAAAGGTAACCTGAGCAAAGAGCGTTCCGCGTCCACTGGCTTGAAGTTCCACTGGCTGGTCGAGGTTGGAGAGCTAAACAGTAAATTCGACTTAAGTAAGAACTCACCTCGTAGGTTTGGAGAAGGATGGAATTTGCGGCTCCAACATTGAAGCTGTGTGAGTCAGCACCATTTTTCACCTGAACGACACGTTTGTCGTTTACTGAACGGAAAAAGAAAACCTGAAGTGTTGCACTGCTGCTCGAGAGCGAAGTTCTCCTTGCGAAAGCTGCCAACGCCTGAATTGCCATCACCGTGTCCTGAGTGCTCGAGAAGCCACCGAAGGCATTGCGCTGTTGGCTGAGCCAACGAACAATCGGTAGACCCTGCAACATTAGCATTGAACACACGAATCATGAAAACCTTTGCGATGTCTTCTTTGTGCATGTAGGCGAGCAGTGCATAAGCGGTAGTCTCGACGTCGAAGGGCGGAGTGACGTGGTAGCCAAAGCCGAAGTCCGTGGTCTCATTGGCCGTTTCCTTCCTAGCCTCCCAGTGAACGCTTCCATCTGCGAAATTGAGGTTCGTGGAAAGATCTGTACCTGCACCGGTGATCTTTAGACGCTCGAGTGCTGCCAGAGCTGAGTCCGCATACCGGCTTTCAACAAGTCTCAGGGCATAAGATGCCAAAGCCAACGAGTATGGATCATTTGCAACGCTGTTCAGGCGCTGCTCCAAGTAAGTCTGGGCTCTCGGGTTGCGGGCTCCGTTTCCCACAAGTGCCATGAGTGTGTACGCGGTCAATGAGTAGCCCCCTAAGACGTGAAATGATTTTGAAGAGAGTCTTCACCTTTCACAGCTCCGCCCTGCATTGGTTTGTGGTGAACCTCGCCGAGTTCAGCGAAAGAGCCGTCGGCTTGCTGCTGGCTGTTGAGGAACTCGACGGATCTCTTTAGAACCTCATCATCAACAGAGATGAAGTCCTTGGCCTACAATATCTCAATGCATTTGAACTAATTGTAAGGTTACCTGCGCAAAATATCGAACAACAAACGCAGTGAGCCACGTCGAGCCATGTTTTTCACTTTCTCCGAAGGCTGCAAAGGAGTTGTCGCTTCTCCTTGACAAGCAACATTGAGAAGAGCATAACTACGAACTTGTAGGTCAATTCTTGCTGATAGCCGGCTTCCATGTTCTTGATCGCCTCCTTTTCTATTTCGGGAGTGACCCGATTCGAAGCTCTCAAATAGCGAAGAACGACGATATTCGGGACAAAGTTGAGCATGTTCTGTTCTCCGCAGCCGTAGGGCATTCGAATCAAATGGTCGAGATTGGCCAGCGCCGGTCCCATGATGTCACCTAGGGATTTTCATGAAATCAATGAAGGAAACTACCGATGACATCAACTCGAGCCTTCTGTGAGCCTTGAACGGCATCTCTGGGGAATTCAAGAGAGAAAGAGTTGGAATAAGACGAGGTGGAGAGGTCGACGATGAGCGGGATGTTCTTGTCGACGCGGTAGCCTTCGGGCTGTAAACATTTCTATTCCAAGGAAGTGCGGAAAGCAAACCTCAACCCTCAATGGCCTCTCAACGGCGTCCCCAGCCATAGATCCCTGAGCCGTGACGTGAAGACGAACCTCGCCAATTCGAGTTGGAACGATTGGGAAGTAGACAACCTGTGCTTTCCTTCCATATCTTCATGCAGTAGCTTACCTTGCTGGCGCCTCCTCCAGGCACCAAGACTCGGCGCCTATTGTAGATGCCGCGATCATTTGCTGCTGGATGATCTTGACGAATTGAACCATCTCGGAGCAGAAAGTTGAATCCGGAATTTGCGTCGTGTTTTAGCGTCACGATAACCTGCAAGACCTTTCGTCAACTTATCAACAAAAAAATCAAACCCTTACATCTTGCTCGTTCTCGAGGTAGTTGAAGACGAGAATTTGCAAGGCAAACTTCTCACCGCGCTTCACTGAATACGGCAGCGAGAGACGAGCAAAGAAGGGACGGAAGACACGGAGCTGGAACCTCATTATTCAAGATGAACAAACCTTTGCCGGTGAGGAAGCAATGCCGAGTCCGCTCTCTTCGTTCAAAGCGAAAGCCGAGGCCACCCAAGAGGTAATCGTGTCAGGCGCCTTTGCCGAGAACTCCGCAAACCCGGAACGTCTATAAAGTTTTTGTCGTTGCATTGAAATCGCATCTTTCCCTGCTGTTGCATGTGCGTGAAGCCAAGTTTCGGGGAACTTGGTTCGTAGCCGAGGCGGCGGCGTTGCCTGAGCCTGAGGCTGGTAGACTACTTGAGGTGACTGTGGTTGCGGCTGGCTGTAGATTATTTGAGGCTGTGGTCCCATTGGAGCCCCATATGCCGGCGTTTGAAGTGGAGACCCTGAAGCAGTGCATTTACGAGGGAATTTAATGAAGACTTACCTCCCCACGGGGACCAGTAAGGGGTTTCGAGACCGGCGTCCGTCAGCACAACCACATCGGCTCTCTGTTTTCGCCAAATACAAAGACTATTGTACATACGTTGAATGTTGACAGTGCACCTCCTGCCAAGAGAATTTGCGTCTCGCGTTTATTCTCTGGGAGCCCAAATGAATATTCGACTATTGGAGGGTGGATGCTGAAAGAGGAGAAGAGATGCTCGATGCTGGGAGTAGCTCCAGAATACGCCTAGACTTAGTTGATGGAGACGCCCCCGAAGCACCGACCTGAATGTCAGATTCGACCTCTTCGCGTGAAAGATCATTCGGACGGCCAAGGAGAAGAACGGATTGGTCGACTGCGAGGACTCCAACAAAGGAATTTGGGTCGGCTTTCACTCGTAGTTTCACTTCTTCGCCTGGCTCGGCTGACGACTTGTGGAATGCCAAAGACACCTTAACGAAAAACAATGCAAAACGGTAAGAAAGTCAGACGTTGTTGCGGAAAAGTCCATTCACGTAGAATTCCATTGCAACCGCGCGGATTTTCTTCAAATGATCGATGCCATAAACGACGACTTTCGCTTGCGGTGTCATGGCTTGAGTGGCGACAAACGTCACCGTGCTCGTGTTGCCCATCATCCGCTGTGTTTTTGCCATCAGCACTCTTCCCGTGAGAGAGATGATCTGGAGTAATAGAAGTGGTGCAAGTGAAGTAAAGAGACCTCATAGGTAAAGATGACATTGGACTTGGCAGATGAGACGTCGAATGAAAGCGAATGGCCCACTTCGAAAGGTCCAAATGAGCGCTGGCTACCAGAAAGCAAGTTCACTTTGCGATTGGAGGGGATGAAGAGCAGAGGCTTCATGTCGTCCGGCAGTTCTTCGGGCGCTCTCGGTCTGCCAATTTCCCTGAAAAAAATGGTGTTGTGTGACAACTAGGGTTGGCCTTAGTGACAGCTTCGGTATTATATTGACAGCCGGAATGTTTGAGAGTGTAGCGTTTTTTCAGTTTTGCGAGCTCTAATTTTTTGGAATACTCAAGTTTGGCTAAACTATCCACGCTAATGAAACTGGGACAACTAGGCAATTTGCGTTTCAAACTCTGCAAAACATTCCGGCTGTCAATATAATACCGAAGCTGTCATTAAGGCCAACCCTAGTGACAACTTTGATGCTGCATTTGCAACGATAACTTACATTACGGAAGTGAAATCGTCGCCGTCCTGGAGAATTTCAGAATGAAAAGCCTACATTTGACAGATGATCCCATGAAAACAAATTTTCCGCATACCTTGAAACGGAGAATAGAAGAATCAGCAGGCCAGGTTGTGCGCCAAGTTCCTGTGCCATTCTCGGCAAGACGGATCGTGGCATTCTTAAGTGAGATCTTCAAATTCAACGCTCAAGTCCACCTCGAATTTAATCGTGCGCCTTTCACTGCTGGGCCGATAAATGCTAACTTCGCCTTGAGCGAGAAACGTGGCGCTCACCTAAAGGGAAGCTTTTCTCTTCATCGCTTCTCACATTGACAATAGGCGAAACATTGGTCTCGATCGGTGTGCCATCCACCTTCACCAGGGCGACGTTGACTAGGACTTCATCCAACCTCATCCGATTGTTTTCGTCAGGATCAGCTGAAGCGAACACCAGGCGGAGATCGTTTTTAACAAGGGAAACCTAAAATCATTGAAATCCTTGCCCTTAAGATGAAAACGTAGCTCTAGCGTGACGTTGTGACATTTGTGACATTTGGCCCGTTAGCGCTGGTTACGTCCTCAAAGCGCGATGTTAGTACCTTTCTAGAGGTTTCTTATGGTGCTGAATCGTTTGGCATCATTAGATTTGGGCGTTTCTCTATCAAAAACAGCGTAATCGCTTGAACTGAAGCAGCACGACCAAAAATTTAAATTTTTGCATTACAGAGCGCCGATTTTGCGCGCGCGCGTTAGTCTGTTGTTTTGAGTCGGGAGTAAACGTTAGTCGAGCCGCCGAAGGCGGCGAGTGCGGCCCGGAGGCAGGCGCGGCCGTAGGCCGCGGCTGCCGCAGGGCGTTAGACCCAGCTAGTAAATGTTATAAGATAAAATTTGTATCGCAAAAATCAAATTACCCGAGTTTCCTCGCTTCGATTGAAATTGGTGTGATCCTCGAAAACAGTGGCCGTGATAACAAATGGAGCGCTATACATGCTTCGAACCTGCAAACGTCAAACGTCCCTTTGAGTTTTTGAAATTTTTTTCTCTAAACTGACTAACGAGCAACAAACAGAAGTGGGAATTGGAAGAGCATCCAGCTCTGTAGCGGTAAAGATGACTGTCGCTTGTCCCTGTGCATTGAGACGCATCGAGTGCTCGATTGAGCTATTTTCCTTGAGACATAATGGTTGCAGAAAATGTTGGCTTGGCTCTACCACAGTGCGCGACACATCTCGCTTTTGGTAAATTATTTGAGGGATTTGAGGGCTGGAATGTACCCGTCCTCGATAAGGATGAAGACGAACGGCTGCCACTTGCACCTTGCCAATTACTCCACCGCCGTGAGTGTATCTGAAAACGAAAAGAGGTCTCGTTCAATTTGTTGTCATAAATCTGAAAAGAAGGTGTGAAGAAGAACTTTGATTCGACGAGAATTTTGAGGTCCTTTCCACGCTTCCGGCTCTTGGGGGCTTTTATAGAAACATCGAATTTCGGCAGCACGTATTTCATTACTTTGAAATGCTGCGAGCTCATTAACCTCGGAGAAGACGCACCACAGTTGCGGCGCCACCACCGCCGGGTTCCGCCTTGATCGTCCAATCGCCAAGAGGGGGCTCCGAAGACAGTTGAAGTTCGCCTTCCAAAACTCCTAAAGGGAGCAGGTTAATATTGCTACATAGATGCCGACCTTTAGTCAGCGTTTGATTGGCGCGCTGTGAAATCAAATTATTTCCGTTGTCAGTGATTTTCACGGTTACGGTGGTGTTCTTCGGCTTCAAATCGGGATTGATAACAACAACGCGATAATGCACTTAAAAGGTTTTTAGACGATAAAATGAAGCCTAAACCAGTGTCTTTCGGCTTGTAAACGGACTTGTCCGTCTGAATGTAGGCGAAGATCATTGTTTGACCGAGAGTCAGATACGTTTGCTCTTCGAATAAAACACGAGTGTTCGCCGCTTCGACTCGAACGTACAACTATAAAGAAGAATTCTCGTTAAATTAAAGAAAAATCTTAAATAAACAAACGTAAATTTGGTCTGGAAGTGACGGTGGTTCGAAACTGAACGGCGGCTGAGGTCCCTGAACTCGCGCAAAGCGTACAGCTGGCGGTGTGGAGATCTTCTCAATCGTCACAATATACGGTTCGTCTAAGAGAAACAACTTTGCAATCATTGTGAGATGATGCTTACTCTCATTGAAACCACTGAGCACTTTTCCACCGAGCGTCACGTTGTAGGAGTTTCTAATTTCGACGCGCACCTTCGCTCCGGGAATCGGCCTGAAACTCGTAAGATGCTTGGAAATTGAACCAACTTGAGGAGATGAACAGCGGCAGTGTAGGGACGATCGAGATGCAACACTCGAGGTGCCAGTACGAGAATTGAGGCCACACTAAACACTGAATCTTCCGAAATCTAGTTGCTAACAATGGCTTTGGGGTAGGAGCAGCGATAGGGTTGTTGTACCGTCCAGTGGAAGGATCATACACCATTGGCACAGGTGCTGGCTGAATAATTTGTGGCGGTGCTGGTTGATAGACCACCGGCCCATATTGAGCGTTAGCTGCTGCTACTAAAGGCAGCAACCAGACCAGCATGGTCTCTGAAGCAAAATCATCGGCATTTAAAATTGAGAGAGGAAGAGAAAGCGCGACTTTCCAGAAACACAGCAGTTGCCGTGAATGAAACGATGTGATTTTTCGGTGAAGGACCCGGTTCGCTTAATAGCCACGGCTGTTTGGCTTGGAGGTCGAAGCAGCTAAAGTGTGACGAGAAGAAAAGATAGCTTGGCGCTCCCTTTGAACTGCAGAATGAATGTTTTTATGCGAGCCTTAGACAACTGTTTCCACTAAACTTTTGAGAATAGCAAATGACTTTCTCAGAGCAAACTGACAATTTTAGTGGACTGCATTGAGATAAAAGCTTGACAAAACAGACTGCACAAGAATGCAATGAATTCTGAAAGCTGCTGAAGAAGCAACTGGAGCTTGCATCGATCATCAAGTGGATATTTCGCGAAGGGAAAAGTACAATTTTCGCTGTATTTATCATAGAGTCGAAGATCAAGCAGCTGCCTGGAAGGGAAAGCCAATTGCAAGAATGCTGCAGTCGCTTTGGTGAGTCATGCTCTTTGCCTTTTTCTGGGCTAAAGAAAAACGACCTTGATTTTCTACTCGTTTTATTGCAATAAATTGACGATCTGTTCGATAAGCCTGCGACTTGACTTCACTGGCACTTGATGATTCGTTTCATAATTCGCCATTGTTTTACGGTTTATCAAAAGCAAAGTCATGTAATGTAGTTGTTGCCTTGTTGCTCCTCATCGAAATCGTCTTGCTGACTAGTCAGCAGTCGACGCTCCTAGACTTTCATGAGTGATCGAATGAGTTTGTGCAACCTTTCGCGTGAGAAAATAGATTTCAGCGAATTCGGGTCTTTCAATTGGCTTTTCGTTCCAGCAGCGTGCCATCACATCATTGTAGCTATCGCAAAAGAAAATCCATAAAAATAGGAGTCTTCTCACAGCTTTTTTGGACACAATTTTGGCCTTACGGGCCTTCCACCACCTTGCAAAAACCATAGTAAGTCTTCAGGCGAAATTCGATTATACGGTTGGCCTCGAGCTAAACTAAATATTTCGAAGAGAAGAAGTCCATAGGACCACACATCCGCCGTCATTGTAAACTGTTAAGAATGCAAATCTGTAAGAATGAGAAACTTCCCTATAGGGGCGGCCGCTAGGATTTGGTCAAAAATCGGACCCCTCCGGTTAGGAAACTGACTAATAGGTTTTGTAGAGC